>PVIR01008001.1:0-16332 GCA_004026965.1 Petromus typicus
GGCATGAAAAATTATACAGCGAGCCGGAGTGCACACCTGCCTTACTTCTGGGAAGAAAAAATGTGTGTGACTAACCAATAATCCACCCTAGCATTTACAGGGGCGATTAATTAACTGGGAATGCATGATTCTCGAATGCAAACTTGTTTTTATTCAATGTGAGTCATGCAACACAAATTAATGTTGTCTTCTCAATGTGTAATTCTTGTGAGTCAATGCCAAAGAAGCTGGCAGCCGCCCATTGCTCCATCTTTTCTGAAAAGGGTGAAAAATGAGTAGATTGAACTTGAAGAAATCTCATCAGTTTATGTCAAATTTGACTCGCTCCAGTCCATCCAGGTTGTGCCACATTTTATCATCATCATGTCCTGCGGCTCGCTCATTACACCCCTAGGTGTCCAAAGGTATTTAGAGAACAACAAGACAACTTCATTAAGATTGGCACAGCACCAGAAATGCAGATGCCAAATTCAGCATGCAGAGTAAGGTCGGCCGACGTCTCCGGTGCATCAGAGGCCAGGGTGATGAGAGTTGTTACAGCCACAGATGCCGTAACTTACAGTGATCACAGACTCGGGAAGTTCCTGAGGCTGGAGGACGGTGAGTCCGAGAGCATGGCATGGCATCAGCCTTCACCTGGGAAAGCCTTTCTTGCTGGTTCTGACATGGCACAGGGCATCCTATGGCAGGGAACAGCAAGTATGTCCGAGAAAGGTAACTCTTGTAATTGTACTAGTATAACAGAGATAATCTGTTAATCCATGCATAGATATGTGACTGGATAAATCTACTCAGGAGCACAAGGTCTCCATGACCCGATGGTCTTCCCCAATGGTGCTCTGTCCAACACAGGAACTCTGAGGCACATGTTCAAACCCCTGCGTGTGCCCTTCACAACAGTGCTGAGGGCGAGTGTCACATGTGCTATGTCAGTGCAGCAAGTTCCCATTGTGACCCCGGTAGTCAAGGGCAGAGCTCGAACTAAGCTCACACTCCCTCTTCCCCTGTACCCAGATCACTCTTGACCTATGGAGGAAACAGAAATAGCGATCTTCTCCAGGGAAATAATGCCGCCTTAACTATTTACACATTTTAATAACATTTAAGTTATGGGAATATTTTAATAACTTTTAAGTTCTCTAAGATTTGAATAAGATTTCAGTTATCTAAATATTTTAATAACATTACACTGGCTTATATGTTATTGAAAATTGCCTCAGTTCTCAACATTCTCTGTTAAATGAAATGGAAAATCTTCAGTGAAAAATAGTAGAGTAAATTTGATTAATGTAATATATATGCAGATGTCCTAGACTAACCCAGATAAAAACAGTGGAGTCAATGCAGCAAACCATGAAGACCGGATAAATCTTCAGATTAGTCATCAGAGCAATCCAGTACTTTCCACAGAAACAGAACTGACCCAAGGTACAAGGAAAACCAGCTGATAAACATGTAATTGTCAAGTGCAGGCTTTTCAAGTCCCCTTGACACTAAGCTCCTCGTACAGTCAGTACAAGCAGCAGGAGGAGCAGGAGCTCAAGGCTTTGCTAAGCTTAGGCTGGATGGGAGCAGGCACAGAACACATCAGCCAGCTTGGGCAAAGTCACACCGATCTAGCCCTGAGCTTCTTGACTTCGAGATTAGGATGGAAGCAGAACACGCTGCCTGGAGCTATGCATCAGATGGCACCAAGGGCGGAGCCTGCCATGCCCCTGGCCCGTGGTACCAGCTCCCTGACCTGAAGCTATCACACTGTGACAATGAAAGTCCAGCATCTGCAGTTAGTTGGACATGACAGTGAAGTCTCCTCCTCAGACCTTGACGCCTTCTTCGGGGGCAGCATCCAGCTTAGTTCTGATGTGTAGGAAGCCCCTCGCTGCTCAGCCCTTTGATAAAGTCTAGGCTCCTTGACATCCATTTGCAACATCCTCTCATTTGTTTTTCTACAGCAGTAGGCTGGTAAACATGAAAACCACATGATGGCCAAATAAAGGTCTGTTGTACAGAATCAAGGACTTCTAAACACAGTTTGTTAATAGTGAAAATCATATTAAATAATTCCACATGATTGGGGCAAAATTCCCACTTCTCTACAATGTTCAGGATGGTCCAAATGAAAATAGACACTTTTCAGAATTATGACAAAAACTAAAGTAGTTGTACCAGCAACCTACAGTTATCTATCCATATTCTTATATCCCTGTTTATGTTTTTATAAACCATAAAATTTGCAAAAAAACCCACACTGAAAATTGTGCAAAATTAGAGCTGAAAAGTCTGCACATTTCCTCTGGGGCCATGAGTAACTTCCCAGCACTACCCGTGTTTCGTGAGAAGGAGGAAGAAGGCTGATGGATGTGTGAGGCAATTTGATATTTACTGTTAGAGCAAATTAACCATATTTTTCTTCATTGTGTGGTGACACACAATATGATTTTGCTCTATAATTAAAATTCACACCTCTCTATCAAGGGCCCATGAAGTCTGAAGACTTTCTCATCTGCAGGGAGAAAATGTTTTCCCAAGGCTCCTTGTTTAAGGCACCTAGGAGTTATTTTTGGGACTAGACAGAGACACACAGAGGGAAGGCAGAAGAGCCACCTGCACTGGGCTTAGCACTCAAAGGCTGAGCTCCCTAGAGACTCTGTGGAATCAGTGAGCTGTGTCCTGGGAGAAGTTCTCGAATCAGGTTTTTCTCTGTCCATGTCCTTGGCTGCTTGCTATCCTCTCTTCATCAGTCCCTGTCTGGAAAACTGCTTTGCATCCACATCCCTGCGAAAGTGTCGCTCTGGGTTTTGTAAGAACTGCTGACCGTCCCAGGGGCTATGTGACTTTTCCATTTCTGGTTCTGACCCTATCTGTAGTAACCAAGGTAACGCAGATCACGCAAGTGGTGACTGCAAAGACAAGGTAGACTTCCTTCAGAACCTTGCTGCGCACTGTGGCTCCACCTTCATGCAAATGAAAACCACAAGCCCCAGGGTTGGTTTTCTTTGAACTTCAAGCCCTACCTTAAAACAGCGCTTGGTTCCCATAGTCACAGACAGGGTAGGAATGTCTGTCTTAAATTCCTCAGAATTTATGGCCTTCATCACTATGAATGAGATCATTCAAAGGGCACAGCTAGACTGAGGGTTTCCAGGACAGTGATTGCAGTGTACGTGAGTCCTGTGGTTGCCACAGCTGGGCTGGAGATGGTCCTGCACCAGTGGGATTGGACTGGACACAGACACAAGGGGTGTGGTAAAAAACCTGTTTAAATTTAAAAGTTAAATTCTGATAGCATAGACACATTGCCTTTATCCCCTCAGAGTCCTCCCCTCACTCCAGCGTGCTCCTCCCATCATCCTCCCGCTCTCTGAAGCAGCTCTGGGATCCTGTCTCCTGAGTACTTGCAACTGCAGTCATGACGTGACACCACTGTTACCCTGTCCTGAATTGATTCTATCATTTACCTTCATGACGATTTTGACTTTGAGGAAGAGCCACATGTTATATAGTGTCAGACTGGTAGATGAGGTGGATAGGGACATGCTAGAATGCTCCTAGTAGCCTGCCTTTTTCTTGGATGACGCTCAGCAGCAGCATTCACCATCTTTCTCGTCATGCCTTGTAAAGCCCACTCAGTGAAGAGAACTTATAGAATTCCTCCCAGAAAGTGGCAAGAAAGATGCATTAACTGTACTGCAAGTGACGTGAGGGATTTTGAGGAGGATTTGTGGCAATATAGTGTTAATCTAATACCTATGTTTATTTAAACTAACATTTACCATGTGTTCTGTCCAATCATATTTTTTGTACTACAAACAAGGCTAATTCCTCAAGCAAAATACATATTTTCTATCAAAATTGGTGAACTCTGGGTCACTCTTAGGCTTAGGTTGGAGCAACAGTTGAAGAAGGCCAGCTGGGTAAAGCTCCAAGTCTGGTTACATTTGAAGCATGAGGTTGGGTGCTGCCTCCCTGGGCTCCACTGGAATTAAAATTGAGCAGCATGCCCAGCCTTGCCCAGGCCCAGAGGCAACATTGGACCCAATTAGCTCGGGAGACAAGCCACCAGATCTGGGCAGCAGGCCATCGGGGTCTGTGTGCCATGCAAGGGGGACAGGACATGGACGCTCACAAAACCGGAGACTTCCTGGATGTCAGGCAGCCAACTGAGGGCACGTGAGTTCATAGGAAGGTTGGTCTATGTGAATTTTGCTCACTTTCCTTTATGTCTCTCTGGCCCATCCATCCTGTAGACACATGAAGAATTCAGTAGAGCATCCTTTCTTCATAAACAAGTGTAGCTGTGCCTCCCTACAGCAGAGACAAAACAGCAAAAGAGCTCAGGCAAAGCCTGGAAGAATGGACAGGTACCACAAACCCAGGCAGGAGAAGTGGGTTGGTGCTGGAAAGAGAATAGAGCCTCCTAGAGTCGCATAATTGGAGTCTGGTCCTAGGAACAAGGTTCTGGGAAACATGCAGCTAGAGACTGTCCAATAGCAGGAAGAGGAGTAGAGGAAGCTGGGGCAGGGAAAGCGAACACAGTGAGGGAGAGGGTGGCGGAAGGGGAAGCAGCGTGAGCTGGGTTCCCGGGACCCCGCTGATGGCTTCCTGTGCTGACCTGTGCTGCTCTGCTAGTGTTGTATTCAGGGTTTACAAGGAAATCGATTTAATACAGGACACATTTCAGAGCATGATTTTATAATATTCACCTAAAAAGTCCAATTCAGAGGAGTGCAAGAGATCTGTTCATAAGAGAGTTGAAGAATCCAGCCGAGAGCCTGCATGCCAGGACAATGTCCCACACAAGTCCAGCTGAAGGCGTGGAGACCAAAGCCATACCCTGCATGACTCAAGCTGGAGGCTGAGAGTTCACAGAGTTGTCTTCTACAAGTCCACACAGAGGATTTCCACCAGGAAGGCCCAATGGTCAGGAGTAGAAGCTTGAAAGTCTGCTCCAGTGAAGGGTCTGAGACCACAGTTGGGGGATCTGCACTGGAGCCAGGAAGCGATGCTCAAGGCAGTGTGCCTCTGGTTTCTGTGGGTTCAGGTGACCAGGACTGTGCAACCCTGGTGTCCCTAAGAGGCTCCCCTGCAATGAGCCCTCAGATCCTTCACCAGAAACACACCTAGCTCCATCCACCACATGTGAGGTGAAGGATCAGATCTCAAACACTGTACATGGTGGCCCTAGGGATGTCTCCTGTTTACTCACATGACAACTCAGACTTACTAGTCTGGCCCCAAGGGACCATCTTCTCGTCCACCTCTGTGAACTTCTGCTCCAAGTGCTGTGAGTTTCTTCTGATGATGGTGTCAGTCACTCTGTCACACAAGCGAGAAATGTCCCTGCTACCCTCCAACTTCTCTCCTCTCACCGCATGTTCAAATGTGCTCAGTCCTTGTGGCCTTAATTCTGGGGTGGTCCATGATCATGTTTCTTGCTGCTCCTGTCATTATCATGGGACCAGCCCCAGAGGGATTGAACTTAACCCTAAGAATAGGACCCCTGGGTACCAAGCCTTCAACCTGATGCTATGCCAGGCTGTCCTCACAGCAGCTGGAGACAGTCACATCCTGCCAGTTTCAGCCTCCCTGTTCAGGTGTCCTCAGCTCAATCTCAGCTTCTGCAAAGGTCTCATGTTCTCAGAGTCATCATGACCTTCAAGTGCTCATCTTGGGACAGATCAAGTTGTTCTTTCAGGGTCCTTTGCAGTGATATTCTTGTCAGTTGCTAAATCCTAGACTTACTATCTTTAAATTGACAGTATCATCTGGAAAATCTGCTGGAGCTTCTTTCCCTCAAAGTGACAAGGTGGAAACAAAAGGACTGAGTGAGTTCTCCATTTTCCTAGGCTTGTAGGAGGCAGAGGCCGGATTCCACTCTCATAACCCAGAGGCTTGGAAATTTAATGGCTCTGCTAACTCCGTGTCCACAGGTGGCCAAGGCTCCCCTCACCCTTCCATGCCCACTAGAGGAGCCAGCAGTGTAAATACAGTGTCTGGCCCACAGACCACTAGTGATGCTCTCTTGTGCTTTCAGAACATTTCCTCCAGATATATTCATCATAACACATCATATTCATTTACTTGTATTTGTTGGTATACATTTGCATTACCTACTGTTTCCACTCATGTTCACAGTAGGTACATGTACTAACATATTTTAATCCCTTTTATTCCCTTCATCTCCCTTTCCTTACCCTTCTTTTGTCTCCAGATCCTCTTCCCATTTGCCAAAGATCTACCTGACTGTTTTCTACTGTTTTTAAATGTAGTTATCACCGACCAGACTTGAGTTTATAAGGTTTAAACCTTCTCAGTGGGGACACAGTTTGCTCAGATATCTTGGCAACAGATAACCCCTGAGTATCCGTGGAGGAGAATAACGGGGCCCTGCCATTGCACTCACTCATTTCTCACTTCTGCAGCTCTGGAGCATAGTCCTCGTCAATGAAGTTTCACAATTTCCCCTTTGTTTTCTCTTCCCTTCTCTCTACATCAATTCTCCAGCTCTGTTTGCTTTGTACCTTTTTGGAGATGATGAGCTTTTCTTCCTATTTTTTTTTTCTTTAATCAGTGAAAGCTGTAGAATTTCCACTGCCACTGGACTTGTGAAATTAAGTTTAGGTCACAGTGTTGATGCGGGACCAAGAGATCATGGGTTGGCATTATGACCCAGAAATGCTTTGACCAAAGAAAAGTACTATTTGAAGCCCCACCTCTCCCTCAACAGGCTCTGAATCCCCAGAACTGTGGTCTGCCTTGCGCCATACCTGCCAAGAGAATTGGCCCTTTTTTCCAGGGTTGTAAAGCACACTCCCTTCTGCTTCAAAGAGCTCAGGAAGGTCCATCTCGTCTACCACAGGAACGCTTCCTGCTGAAAGCTGAGGTGGCAAGACCCTAATGTGACTCATGCTTGGGAATGTTCTTGTGACCAGACTTCAACTGACAGCCCTCACTTTGCTGTACAAGATCGCTTGTTCCTGTTTAAGTGACCTTGACCCAAACACACAGCCATACATGTGCCACCTCCATTTTCCTTTTCAGCTTGGACTTAGATCCACGTGGGTGAGCATTAGATTTATTAAGCAGTCAGTTGCCTTGAACGATCAAAGAACAGCCAGAATTGCCTCAACTCCACTCTATGCAAATGGCTTCCTGCACTTTATTCCTCTGTGCTAGGATGGAATTATCCAAGCAAATGAATACCCTACCTCACAATATGCAGGGAAATGGACCATATAGTGATAAGAAGAGAATCTTGGGATGAGGGAGACAGAAGGGTAAGGGAAATAAAAATAATCAATATGTGCATACAACAATTCCTTGAGATACAAGCAAATATCATGTGTTATAAACATAGGATAATTTTTAAAAGAAACTAAAAGGAAAACCCAAGAATTGAGTATTGCCATGCCTAGTTTCCTGAAAAGTTCAATGTTTCTTGAGAGGTAAAATAATCACTCCAGTAATTAGGGCTTGCAAAAGTTAGTATTGTTTATAAAAAGAGAATCAAAATCACAGAAGCCCTTCTCTTATGAATACCAGGCAGTCTTTCCACAAGCACTATGGGGATCAGAGAGCACAGCTGATAGCTCACATGCTCCTGTCTCACTCTCCATGGCAGATAGGAGGCCAGGTGATTCTTTTCAGCACTCCTTTTGCACAGGATGGTGAGATGATTATGTGCCCATAGAAACTGGTAGTAAAGTAAAAATCACTAATGATAAACATCAGAAGGGCTCAAGTTCATTCTGTCTTTAGCCCTGGAATGATGATGGGAGAGATGAGGTTTAGTGAGGTTGTTCGAGCCCTGACATTCCCCATAAGTCAGATGCTGCTAAAAGAAGATGGCCTGACATTCTAAAAGGTTCTTCCTCCATGACACCTGAGTTTTATAAAGATTCAGCTGCTGTGGGAAGCATCAAGCCAATCTCTCCTACCTGGGAAGAACCATCAGTGTAGCATGACCTAGGAAAACAAACAAATTTGGTTAATAAGACCTGGATTTGAAATCTTATGTGACATGTGGGTGCATGAGCATTATTGCAGGCAACATGCCTATGTTTTCAGAGTGTGTCTGGCACCTCAGGATCATGGCACACAGGATGGCAATTCTAGCTATTGCCGTCAGCACTGGGAGCCTCTGCTGACTCAGACAGAGCCCTGCAGCAGAACAGGGCAATAGTGATCTGTCTCCAGTGGACTGTCAGAGACCAGAGCCCACAGCAACTTCCTTTAGACCACAGAAAATGGTTCAGAGCAAAACTGTCCTCCCTGAAGCAGAACCTGACCTAGAGTTCCAAGCCCATCTGACCTAGTCTCTGACTCTAGGCACATTTCAGTTAAGACCCCTCTCCTTAAACAGATCTGTGTTCTAGCCTCTGCATTGTAATCCATATGATAAAGCCACTTTACCCCTTTCTTCCTCTGACTCCTTATCTCATCTGCATTTCAGACTTTCCATTTAATGCCCACTATCCAACACAAGCAGAGAACTAGAAGAATGTGGGAGACAAAGGGTGTTCAGATCAGTAATATGACTGGCCAGCATGTCAAGGGAAAGAAAGGGAGAGAAATGAAAGTATCCACAGAAAACTAACAGCGAAGTAAAACTGGAGAGCCTGGAACACTGAACTTCCCGGGGTGGAGCTGACTTACATCCGAGTCTCAGCACACTTCCTACAAGCACCCCTTCACTCTGCAAAGCACCTTGTGCTGGACTGTGGACTCTGAAATCACTATAATTACAACCAACTCTGTCAATATTTTCTCTAAATCAATGAAGAACCACAGTCTCCTTTTTTGGGAATGTGAGAAAAGTACACACAGCACTCGCGACCAAATCTGGCAAAAGCTGCTAAGAAGAAGTGACCTAGCAGTTCTGCAAGACTTAGTTGTCTAGAGATTCATTTTGGGGGACACAAATGTCCCAGAAGTTGTTATGCTAATGAAGTGTGATTATAATTGATTCAAACTTTGCCATCATTTTTCAAGGTACATCAGGACTGCACCTGAGGCAGGTTTTGCTGCACAGTTGGCTTTCATATGTCTTGGTCTTTCTCTTGCTCTCTCCTGGCCTCATTTCCTTCTCTAACCTTTAAGGGGCTGGAGACTCAGGCTTAGCCTGTGATCGCTTCATCTTGTCTCAGAGCAAATAAAACCATTTCATCCATGGCCATGCCGAACAGAAGGCCAACATATTGATGCTTCTCTGTAAATGTTACATTATAATGACAAAAACACAAGTTATTTTGGAGAGAAAAGAGCTAATCTAACTCCCCATCTGGCTTCCAGGAAACATTACCCAGGAGCATTTGCTTTGAAAGATGCTAAGTGTCCTCGCTAGTGACCAGAGTTGATTTCAGCTTGATCGTATTAGTTTCCCTTCATTTTCTGTCACTTTTCTCTTGCTTCAAGTACTTTAAATTTCCAATTAAGTTAAGATTTATGATTTGCTGAAATACCCTTGCTCTGCCTCATTCCCTTTGTCTCATCTAAAAGGTTATGTGTGGCTTCATTTAATGTCATTCAAAAACAGACAGGAATGCAGGCCAGCCCCAAGCAGAAGCTATATTTCAATCTGTGTTATTTTTAGCTGGCTGAGAGCACTTGTGTGCTGCCCATCCGCATGCAGAGACCAGCTAGTCATACTCCTGCCCCTGCTGTTGAAAACAATAATACCACCACCACCAAAAGTCACTGTACACTTGTACTCTAAGGGTGAGAAGTGAGAAAATAAAAATGAAACTAAACTTGTGCAGCTGACTTATTTCAGTTATCATCATGGTTTCAAAGTTTATCTTTTCCTACAAATCACTCAAGTTTATCCTCCTTTATAACAGTAAATAGTGTAGTTTCTTTTATGTGAGAGATGACTGTAAAAATAAATAAATAAATTCAAAATAAAAGATAAATAATAGGAGAGAGAAAAAGGCAAACAGAGAGAGAGAGACACACACACACACAGAAATTACAATCTTTTGCAAATGAAAAAGGGACCAAGAGGTGGAGAAGAGAAGGGAAAGGAGGAGAAAGTAACACAAAAAGAATGAAGGTATGTGACTCATGTACACCAAGTCCCTATGACAAATGTGATCACTATGCACTGCAAACATTTATCAAAGTGAAAATAAAACCACATATTTTACAGAACACTAGATCAACAATGGAAAGCATTTTAAAAGATAAAGCTAATGGTGTTTGCACATTTCTGCTTATTCAAAAATAAATTATTTCATTTATCTCTTGATGTTTTTTGGTTGATATAATTGTCCCTATCCTTAAAAATTTATGTAATATTTTAAATTCAGTTAGGTTTTAAAATGCATTGCATATTGACCCTAGGAAAGATGGAGTGTTCTCCTCTAGCATGGACTTTTTAAGTCGCAATGAACAAGACAGCACAAGTTATGTCATCTTCACTGTTTTCAATGTACTGTTCTAGAGGGCTGAATGTATTTTCACCAGGACAAAGTCTGTCTCCAGAACACTTCTCACCTTGGGAAAAGGCAATGCTTCACCTATTAAAATCTCCTGGTTTCTCCTCCATCCCCCAGACTTTATTTACCACCTTTCTACTTCTTGTCTATCCTGAGTATGTTGGATGGGCTTGATCACTTGCTCTTGCCTCTTCGACTGGCTTATTTCACTCAACATCATGTCACCAAAGTTTAAAGATGAGTCTGCTGTAGAGTGTGTCAGCATTTGTTTCCCTTTCCTCTCTTACTCTCTTTTTATGTTTGTGTTTTGATTTGTTGCTCTACTAGGAATTGAGCGTCACACTAAGTTAGTTCTCCATCCTCATATACATATGCTGAGACAGGATTTTAAGAAGTCACTAAATTGCTTAACATGGATTTGGTTTTACATCCTCTGGCTCAACTTCCCATAGTATGAGGACTACCGCCCCGCACTACCAAGCCCCACTCATGCTCTCCCTTCTTAAGTTTCACCACTATTCCTTTAATGGTCCAGTGTATGTCATCTTTAAAAAGTCATCTATCAGTGAAAATTTGTGTTGTGCTTGGCTTTGAGCTTATATAGATAAAGATGATATGCACAAGGTATGCTTGTCTTTACTCAAGAGCTTGCTTTAAATCGTGCCTGATATACAACCAAAAAAGAACTTGCTAGGTCATGCCCCCTACTCCCTTTTTTAGCTGAGAGATAATTCCTAGCAGTCACATCATTTTGCTTCCCTATAAATGTACCAATGTTCAGATTCCTCATGTCCACATCAGCAGTTGTTATCTTCCATTGGTTCTGCTGTAGGCTAGTTACCATTGTTATGGGAGGGACATGGTATCTCTTGTGTTTTCGCATGGCTTTTTCTGACTGAACAGTCATATTGAGCTTTTTCTCATATGCTCTCTGCTCTGTTTGTGCTTCTCCTTTGAACAATGTCAAATCTCATGCCTATTCCAGATTCATTCAATTTTTAGATGTACTGGTTGTGGTTTATTGGAGTTATATACATATTTTTGATATGTATAAAACATATATTATTTGCAAATATTTCCCAATATTTCATGGATTACATTTTTACTCTATTTATTATGTTGATTATGCGCTTCATTTTTTTGTTTTTACTTTTGCTGACCATTACTCATATTTCAAATATCCTAAGTAGTATTCACAATAATTAAATGACTTTCGTGAAGTCAGGAAAGTTAGTGAATCTGAATCCAATTCTAGGTACCTTAAAGATCCATATGGCTTTTACGGTACTTCCTGGCTTTCATAATGAAATAAAATACGTTAGAAGGTGCCAAGCAAAGAAATGTGTGAAACTATAAAAAGTTTGAAAGTACAATCAACAGTGGTAAGAAATGGAAACAGAACTGGCGAGAGAGAAGGAAAAAGGAAAAAGATAGCTACAACTAACATGATGAAAAAGAAAGAGGTGTGTCTGGTAGTGTCCCCTTTGGAGTTCAAATATACAGTGGACTTCATGTCATGGATAAAGATACATCGCAGATGGTACAATAGAGGGCACTGTGGACACTTCACCATAGGCTCACCCTTTCTGTTTAATCTGGGACATGGAATTACCTACTAATACTACTCAACACTCTGCTGTCATCTTGGCAACGGAGTAGATCCAGCTAGAAAATTACCCTAAATTCTTGATGGAGAACCTTTTAGATCTGTCAGTGATAAAAATATCCCATATCAGCACACATGCCATAGGATTCCCACCACTGGCCCAAACCACTAAGTGCAAAGCTTCACCCCAATAACTCTGGATTCAGGGGTTCTTGAGGAGTACATCTAAAGTCATATGAGTCCTATCTTGATACAAGAATTGGTCTTCCTTCTTCTTTATGGTGACAGAATCCAGTGATTTCTCCACATTAAGAGTTTGTGTCACTTCCTGTTACCACCACCAATCATGTGTTAAGAAAAATGATTGATGGTATATTGCTAAAAAGAAAAGTAAAAATAAAATAATTAAAAAATAATATTAAATATATCAATGTCGTTTTTCTGGATTTAACTCATAAGTATATATAGAAAATAATAGGAGTGCCAAGGAAGTAGCTCAGGGATAGAACATATGCCTCGCATGCAGCAAGTTCCGTCATCGGCTGCACAAGAAGAGGTTGAACTTTCACATTCTAGGAAAAGGAGTAAGTGATGGAGTTTTCAGCATTGGAACTATGTGTGTGTTATAGCCAGTGTCTTTGTACACTCTAAAATATTGATTAATGTGATACAACACCACTGAGAGGCAGAGATCACCAACAAATTGAATGTATAATATTGAATATATATACAGTAAACTGAGTCATAGGTGAGATAATTTACACAAGGTTGTTCAACAAGCAAATGATAGCAGAGGCTTGAACCAGGCTTCTTGGATCTTGACCATCCCATCTTCTGCAGATTTGGAGGTGGCCTCCCTAAAAAATATACTATAATACTATATAACAATGTGCTAGATAAATAAAATAGTGTCTTTTGCAACTGTGAGGAAAAAAGATATTAAACAAAATATTAGTCTCTCCAATGCCTTCAGGTCCCCCAGGCTCTCATGTAAGAGGGAACTGTGGGGCCCAATGAATGGTCCCTGCTCAGCTTTGGAGCAGTTGGTCCGTGTCTGTGACTAGGCACCTATCTAGCCAATAAGAAGTGACATGATTTTAGGAGAAGAATATGGGACCCATTAAAGAAGTAGAGAGCTAGGAAAGCTCAGGAGAGAGGAAGTCAAGGAGATTGGCTGCTTCCTCAAGCAGCGTTGGAGAGATATAGCATGGGAAGGAGAAAGAGCCTATCAGGGAGCCAATGGTCCACAGGAAGGGTCCTTCCACCAGAAAACGGTCTCTCTCCAGGGTGCTGTTTAAGAATGTGTCTTGTGCCAAGGAAAACCACCAGCAGGAAGTCAGTATCCAGGGAATGGAGTCCATGTGGCTCTCAAAAGTGATGCTCCCTTAGAACGACCAGTGGGAGTGGAGATGGGTCAGGACTGACAGTATGAGGCGGTTCCTGAGTTCAGACACTTCTGTATCACATTCTGCTAATTCACGCGTCTGTGACAGCGTACACTTTTCCAGGAAAGGACCAGATCCAAGTCTCCTATTCTCCAAGGATGGATGGGATGACAGCCCAGTACTGCTTGGGTAGAGTCTTGGGCTGGCACCTGGGGCCATGACGGGTCTCAGATGCCTTTGCGCAACTGTGTTCTCATGATAGACTAATGATAGTCTAATGATAGAGTCTAATGATAGACTCTCACTCCTCAGCTCCCACTCCTCAGCTTCCCCTGGCTTTGCACAGTGCTGTTTCTGCCTGAAGACTGAGGGAGTCTCTCAAGTGTGGCTCACTTCACTGAGTTTGCAGCCTGAAGAAGGGGGTAAATGTTGCCACTTTCAGGAAGACCAAAACTGATCTCTCTGAGATCTTCTACACAAGTGTGTTAGATTCTGTCCCTTCCCGTCCGTGCTGCAGACAAGTGTATGAGGGAGGAAGATGACCTGGTGGGGGGACACAGTGGGGACCGTTCTCTACCGAGACACACACGCTGTTCGTTCAGACTCCTAGATGATTCAGTAACATGGGAATCACTGATGTTTCTCCAGAGATGCAGCCACTAAAGCAGCGTCCTTTTCAGTCAAGCTGGTAAAATAAAATCCTCTTCCCTCTAGCATGGGATCAGCAGGGCTTTGATGCAAAGGAAGAGTTGTCATAGAATTGCTCCTCACACGAGGTCAGAAGGAAGCGGGTGATTAAATAAGGAAGGGGGTCCCCCTCTGTCTCCCTGTCCATATGGTGTTTCCTGGAACGTGGTACCGGAGATTGTAAAAGATGCTGTGTAGAGTTTCTAAAATTACACCAGGACGTGAGTGCTATTCACACATTCATCTGTAACTAGCAGGATCCAACCCTGACTCTCAGGTAGTATTGTAATATCCAGGCAGAAAAATGCAGTGTTTACTTCACTGAAATGCGGTGGAATATTTTTTGACAACGTTGAATATAAAATCCCCGAGAATAAAACTTCAGGAATATTTGGGGGCGGGGTTAGGCGTAGTAACTTTGGTCCTGATACTGATTCTTCAACTGCATGCTCATGTCTTTACTTTTAAATATAGTAGCTTCTTGTGCCGCCACTAGCTATAAGCCTGCACTAGAAAAGTTGCATGCAGAAAGTTTGACATGGGCGCATGAAGAGCCCTTGGGTTCTGTCTCCCTGCTATCTCCCCAGCCCTCTCCAGTCAGCACCCCACTTCCCAAGGCTCCTCTGCCCCTGTCCTTCCCACCTGGCCAAGTCTCCTCAAAGACATTCCTGAAATCGAATCAGAATGGTTGTTCCTTGAGCTCTCTTCTTTATCTTCTCTTATTTTAGAGATCAAAGGAAGCAACTCCTATTGTCCTCCTGTCTAAGACCGTCTTCTGTCAATCAGTCACGGTGCTTTATTTTATTTTTGACAGTTGCTTGTTAACAAAATGTTCTTTAATACAAAAATCCCATGGGAAAAAATATTAAACAAAGTAGAGCAGGTTTGAAGATGTGGGAAGTTTGTCATAAGGGTCTATGGAAGGCTTGGGGAATTGGTATTTAAAAGAGAACACATACCCAGTGGAGAGGAGGGCTGATTATAAGAGCAGGGGGCAGACGGTGACAGCAGCCTGAAGCACCACACCACCCCACAGTCCAAGTGGCTCCGACACAGCCAGCTCTGTGCTCCTCGCACTGGAGCCCAGATGGACGTGGAGACATCATGGCCTTGCTTGTCTGCTTCTTTTTTCCCCTACTAAGGATGAGGCATTTCTTTACAGTGTTTAAGCAAACCAGATACATGCTCCCAAGTTCCCCCTCACAGGCCACCTCTACTTTGCTCAGCGGGATGGGGTAGGAGGTCCTGGACTTTCCTGTGGACAGTGATGGAGAACGTCCACTCCTCAGGGAAACCTGCAAAGGAAGGTGCAAGAAAGAGCCACCAAAACTGTGGGACGCGATGCCAAGACTCACTAGGATGTTTCATCTTAAATGCCGGAAAGGGAGGGTGTGCCAGTGGTTTCAACTGAAAATTTAAACTCCTGACTAGATTCTATCAGAGGCTCTAAGGAGATGGGAGAGAAGAAGCCCTGGAGATGGACCCTAAGGTAAGCTCCTCCCACCCCAGCACTCTGACATTAAACGCAGGAGACAGGAGGATCAAAGTTAGAGCCCGAACAGGATACTTAGCAGCCTGAGAAGACTGTGTCACAAAATTTAAAACAAAAATAAAACTATTCCACTCTACCTTCTTTAGTCACCTTGTCTGCTCATTAATCTTTTTTTTTTTTTTTCTCTCAGCAGTATCTTCCCTACTCAATGACTTATTGTCTATTTGCAAATTTATTCATGGCACTTAATCACTTTTTGTTAATTCTGCTCTGATACCAAAAACATACATGGATTTTCTGGCATCCAAACCCTCAATATATATAATTGCCTACAAAATTGCTACCAAATACAATGAATTGCAACACAAGTGAGCATTCACCAGATTCTATTAAATCCAAATTATCTGAAATCCTTTGAAATACAATGAGATTGTTCATAGTGAAAAACACGGACAATGAATAGTTAGTTTGTTAATACTGAAAATGGTGTTAATTTACCCAGTACCTTTCCTAGCATCACAGAACACTGAGGTAAATCCACCCTGAGCCATGGGGACGAGCTTCCCTGAGAAAAAGCTCATCCCCATGAGAAAATGAAAAAGAAAATGCTTTTTCATTTAATATCTTTCAATAGTGGGAGACAGTCACAGCATTGGAACCTAAACTGGGGCCACAGAGGACATCTGGGGACAGACTGAGCACCATGGTGAAGGCTACATGTTAATA
>PVIR01008001.1:25549-58660 GCA_004026965.1 Petromus typicus
GACACAACTTAATTCTCATTTTTTCCCATAGCCCTACCCACCCTACCACCCCCCCATATACATAAAATTTGTTTCCTTACTTTTTTGTTACAATCTCAACATTGTCCCCTTTCACCTTATTTTACATTGAGCATTTTCTATTTCACAATATATAACATGCAATGCTAGGACTCATTTACATCTTTATTTTCTCATACCAAAGAAAAGATGCGATATGTACCTATCTGTGCCCTATTTATTTCACTGAGGAGGATATCCTCAAGGTATGTCCATTTAAGTAGAAATGATTCAAACTTATCATATTTTATGGCAGAGTAATACTCCATTCTGTAGAAGAACCACAGCTTTTTTATCCAGTCTCCAGTTGATGGACATTTGGGTTGTTTCCAAGATGTAGCAATCACAAATTGGGCTGCTATAAACATGGGTGCATATATGTCACTGTGATATGAGTCTTTTAATTCTTGTGTGTATATACCTAGCAGGGCAATGGCCGGGTCAAATGGGACTGCCAATCCTAGCTTTTTGAGGATTCTCCAAACTGATCTCCACAAGGGTTGTATGAGTCTAAAGTCCCACCAACAGTGGAGAAGGGTTCCTTCTTCTCCGCATCCTCGCCAACATCTGCTGCTGGCTGATTCTGAAATGGCAGCCATTCTATGTGAAATGAGATGAAATCTCAATGTTGTTTTCATCTGAAGCAATTGGTTTTGAGACTCTCACTCCTTTGTCATTTCATTTAATAGCCAGTTCTTTTATTATACACAGGTGTCTCAAAGCCAGCATTCCTTGTAGACTAGGTTCCAGACCATGACTTCATGTGCCTTGAGTTCACCTGAGCTGTGTGCATGCACACACCTGGATGCACAAGGCCCAGGGGGTTGTCTGCAATGCTGTGTTACCAAGAGGCTCTCAGAGAATGGCAGTGTGCCCGGTTTGTGGTATGCTGCTGAGCAGCAAGATCACACTACATTCCCTTCCCTTTCTCCAGACTTCTGTCTTTTACAAAACAGCACAACTGTTGCTGAATATGTCTCTGTCCTATCTGCACATTACACTGATGCTGCGTCTCCCATACCACAGCCCCATTTGACATATTCCAACTCAGATTCATCTATGTCTAGGCCCTACTCTTCTTTGTTTGTCTTCCTGCTTTCCTACATCTGACCCCATCATGTCTACCCAAACTTCTGTAATTATTCTTTCATCTTATTCTTCTTTTACCCCACCAATGTCTCCCCTTCCATACTCTCCGCCTTCCATGACAAAATGACTCCAGGAAGGCCAGTGTGGCTCCAGACCATCACGTTGGTGCTGTGGGTTTAATTTTCCACTCTGTCTTTCATAGAAGAAGAGCCCACCTTTCTTTAGCCTCATGACATGTTGTCCCCATTTTTCGTGGTTCATCTGTAACCCCAGCATTCTGGGAAGCTGAAGAAGGAAAGTCATAAGTTCAAGCCCAGCCTGAGCAACTTAGGGACTCAATGGAAGCCTATCTTATAATCAAAAGTGAAAACAAAGGCTGGGGGGTAGGACAAAGGAAAGGACTTGAGTTTAATCTGAGGTACTGTAAATATTTTTAAACATTAAAAATAAAATAAGAGTAGCTCATTTTCCTATACGAATAAGAAGAAAGAATATTATCTCCTCTGAGCTCTTATAGTATCTTCTAGCATGTGCTACAGATCCTTCACAGACCCATTTATATTTTATAACAGTTACTCATTACATAGTTGTCTCCTTTCTAGACCTTAAATGCTGAAATGCAGGCACTGGTTGTTTCTGATTATTTCACTCTGAAAATCTAACATTGTGCTTCATACTGAGTAGATTCACAATAAATATCAAATGATAGACTTTTTATAAAAAGTATCTATACTATAGTATCTAGTTGATACTATAAGAAAACATAATTCCCACATGCAAAATAGGTATAGAAATAAAGATGCTCTCTATGATTAATCTGTATTTTTTGCTCAAATAATTTGTTCTATAATTTCAAAGTAAATTGCCATTACCAATTAAATAGGAACAATTTGAGGTGAGTATAGTGGCAAAATGAGAAATCTTTTTCCAACAAGCTCTTCTTAATAGTTCATTTCACAGATTTTGATTTCTGAAATTAAATTAAGCTCTCATCACTAGAGAAATCCAATGAAAGGAGCTAACATAAAGTAGTGGATCCCATGCAAAACCCTGATAGGCGCATGTCTCTCACCGCGAGTCACTTGCAAGACACGGGTTTTTGTCCCGTACCTATTACTTCGCACACATAAGACTGGTGCTCATCATTGCCATGGCGGTCTGTCTGGGACTGTGACTGGGCTTGGTGACACTGTCTGCTCTGCGCTTAGACTCAGTGTAAACAAAGAGATGAATGCTTGCCTGCTGCCTGTTGCCTGCTGCGGAAAGCTCTGGTAGCAGTAGAATTATCACAGGGTAACTTGAAAGATGGCCCTAGCAAGTGCTAACTCTCAGCTTCAAAACGCACACCCAGACTCCCAGTTCCTTCTCTATATAGTGTTTCCATGTTAAGCGCTCATTCAGCCCTTTCAGCCTTTCAGGAAATGAAATAGAGAACGTATGATCATCACTCCTTACAGAGCCATGGACAGCTCTGACATTATATCTAAGGTTAGCGTTATCCTGCAGGAGCAGAACCACATGGGCAACTCTGTGGCCCAGTGTGGGCATCTATCCTTACTCCGCCCTCCTCCCCTTAAGGCTCTGGGGACTCCAGCCCATGTGATGTCCTAGAAGCGAGGTTGGTGGTCTGAACAGCACAGCCCCGCGCAGCTCCTTTGGGCTTCACTGAGTCTTCCTGGAGCCATGTTGTCTGTCTTCCATCTTGAAATTCCACTTGCTTTGATTTGTACTTGGCTTTCCCCTTGGTGCTTTCTGAGCCTGTGAAAAAAAATGTTCACATGTACGATGAAGATTGAAATGAGCACGTGCAGTCGTAGGGACAAGGGAGGAACAAAGGCATGGATCAAAGCGGAAATGGAAGAATTTTCCACAATGTCTGGAGAGAACATTCATGGCAGGTCTGCCTATCTTTATGAGGAAGCAGCTTCAGTACTCTCCAAGGGAGTTGCTGCTTTCAATATTTACCTTTAGGCAAGAAAACTCTGAAACAATGAAGACAAAGAAGAAAGAGAACCGCACAGTCGGACAGCATCTGATTTTGCAGGGATCGACTCACAACTGAAAGCTAAAAGTTCGAATTTTGATGGGCATTTGGAGTCTGAACTACACATCTCTTTCAAATTATTCATCATCCATATTTGGATTTGTTTTCAATTACTGCCTAAAAACACTTCCCCAGGAGCACAGGAAAAAATATGTGAAATTCTAAAGGCAGCAGCTATTATTCTGGCCTATCTGTTTAATCACTTGACCATGTAAATACTGAATTTTGATTGTGAATGTAATCTCAAGAGGCACTAAGCTGAAGGCAGGTAATTTTCTTTAAGAGAAACAAGTAGCATAAGCAGAATACTGACAGGGCAGAAAGCAGAGCTGTCGGAGCCCATATGCTTATATTTTTAGAACAGGATGCAGCAAAACACAAGGAAAAGAATTGAGATAAATAACGAGACACGATTTGTGACAAGCATCGGCATTTTTTTTAACCTACTGAACAAACACAGAAACTCCCCTGGTCTTTGGCAGGAACTTCACAGGACAGAGCCAAGTCCAAGAGCTGTGTTATTTATGGAGTGATCCGATCCTTTTCCTGAATGTCGTTCTATATAAAAGGCAGACCCTTAACAATGGAATATTAACCAATTGCAAGGGAATAGTTTGGGCATGTGCAGAAGTGGCTGAAACGTATCCCAACAATTATGTATGCTTCTCTGCGGCCTTTTATCTGAAAGAAGGAAAAAGGATCTGAGACCGTGAAGACATGTTTTCATCCGCTATGACGAAGAGTAGATGTAACCAAGATGATGGTGCTTGGAGTCCGCTTAATTGACCTCTCCGTAATATGCTACAGCTGGAAGTTTCCCCTTCTTTGTATTCTTGAGCCACTGCACTCCAGCATGAGGAAGCCATCCTGTTGGAAGAGGTTGCTCTTTGCAGTCGTGAGTTGCAGATGGTCAGAGCTGCAAAGGGCCTTTTCCGTCCTTTCTTTGGTTTCACAGAACGTTAACTTCCCAGGAAAACCTCTGAAGAGCCATCCAACCCAGCACAGTTTTGAAACTCTGCCACAGGGAATATATAGAAGCTCTATAGCTTATTTTTAAATTTCTAGATAACAACTACATATTATTGTGCTGATGTGATTGTAAAAGAAAAATGAATTTTAAAAATTTTGGTTTTGGCTTCTAATATGGTATTTGTGAGTGAACAGGTCATTGTTACCTGGATTTTGTGGTTGTTTCATATGAACTATGACTTATATCTTATTATTGCTTCTAGTTTTCCTTATTTTGAAAGTGTGGACTTAACTATGGCTAAGTAGAAAAGTATGTCCAGGGTGGCGGTCTCACTGTGGTCATGTGACTCCCTTGGACCCAGGCAGAAGCTCACACCCTGTGAACACAGGAAATGCACAGAGCAAATTCCAACTGGCCTCACACATGTCTACTTCCTAACAAGCATGCCCATGCACAGATGTGTCTGTGTGCCATGCTGCGCAGCACCCAGGACACCAGTGTGCAGAACAGGGCTTCCTCAGTGTGGCCCCAAGGTGAGAAGCTTCTTCAAGTGAACCCCAGGCAGCTCAGAAGGGTGGGCACTGGGTCCAGCCCACCACCAAGTCATCCCCAGTGCTGTGTGGCTGGTCACAGTGCGTGGAATACCAACATGGACAGTGCTATGGACCAGTATTTCCGGTTCACAGACACACACGGGTGGACAGACATATCTAGCTGAGTGACTGCCATATGATGATGGTTTAGAATGGTGTTTTTTCTGCAAAGCTCCCTCCAGTGAGCAGAGTACTACAAAGGATGCACAGTCATGTTCTCTGACCATAGCCCCGTCAACACCACACAACTGAGCAGGCTTTTGTAACGGCAAACATGGGTGACACAGGGAGGACAGAGGAGCCAGGCAAACTGAGATGGACCATCCCAGTGCAGTTCACACCCTCTAACAGACCATAAAAGAAGGATTCTGAAGAGTTATCATGAAAAAATTTAAAGCTGAGTCAAAAATAATCTTGTACTGATGACCTGTTAACATAGGTAGAGTGTATGGCCTTATGCAAGATGTAATATCAGGATGGGAACATGGCTCAGTGGTGCCACACCTTCCTGGCAAGCACAAGGTCCTGAGTTTGAGTCCCAGTACCCCTCAAAAAAATTAAAATATAGCATTAAAATTAATCTTGCCAGTTTATGTACTTTTAGTTTTGTTGTTAGGAAAATGTAAGTCATATCAATGTTTTTTATTGTGTTTTATTCAAGAGGGCTATGTTAGGATGTATGACCAACTTTGAAGCTTAAATATTTCAGTGTTATTCATTGTCACAGGGCATATGAATAAAATTTAATTTTTTAGGTAAATAAGAAATGATTGCAGCATTTTATATGACCTCGAAACAAACTTTTGTGGTGTTGTATCATGCATTATTTGATTCCATTCATTGTCAGATAAGCCCTGTAATGTTTGTTAGTGATGAGCATTCTCTGAGGGGAAAGAATCATCCATAAACATACAGTAATACAAAATTGTAATTGCACACAAACATGCACAGCATGCCCACTTTGCAACTGGGAAATATGCTGTGTTCTGGAGGGAATTAAAAGAGTAAGACAATTTTCCTCCATTGAAAGTGTTCTTTGTGTAGTAAGGGACAATCATATATATATATATATATATATATATATATATATATATATATATGTAAAATTACAAAACATACAGGCATATATATTCAAGTGAAGAAAGAGAAATGAGAACTAAGTATGTGTGGAAATGTACCACTTTCCAAAGGGATGCAGTTACTAGATATCACAAACATATATTAGTAAAAAGACCCAATATTGTGGAATTAACTCTTAGAAATTTAGTAACACCTTAACAAGTGTGTTCCATTCAAACAACAAAGCAAACTCTGCAGATCAACTGAAATGCTCTGTATGTAGACACATGTGAGCAGGAGGAAAACCACAAAGCTGACCCTTCCCTTTCTTTACATGTATGCTGCACACTCAGTCTGGGGCTCACAGGTAATAGGATTGTTTAGTGTTTTCTTATAAGAGAAGCTTGCCATGGAAATAAGCTTTCAAAAATATGCTCTTTGATATATATTTACAAAAGTAACCAACAGCCAGGTCCTTCTTCGCCCGAGGTTCTGTCTCCAAAGATTCCAATAACCATGCGGCAGAAGCAGGAGCAAAAATCATGTTTGAGCATGTGCAGACTTTTTCTTTACCATAACTTCTGACACAGCTGTACAATGCCTATTTTATGTATTGTCTGTGCTGCACCACTATTACAAGTACTCTAGAGACAATCAAAGTATACAGGACGGTGCACATAAGTGATTCGCAAATACTGTGGTACTTTATATCATGAACTCAGTATCTGCAAAGTTTGATACCTGTGAGGGTAGGAAATAATTCCATGTGCTGGGGACAACTGCATACCCTCACTGTGTTAGTGACAAACTGTAATCGGTAAGATTTTCAAGTCTATCTACTAGAAAACACCATTTATAGAATTTTTCTTGTCTGTTAAAAAATACTCTAAAGTGAAAAGTTTCACTAGATCTTGATTTTGTCAAAAATAAGAATGTACAAACTTCAGTAGTGTCCAATGAGTTTGAAGAGCAACTGATTAGCATCAGGAAAGACTGATCACCCTTTGGTGCCAGCCTACTCCCTGGCACAGCCCAGGCTGAAGATTTTCCAGCGGCTCCTGAGTCACTTCTGGTAACTTTACAACCAAGAGTGAGGAGGGTCAGATCAAGGAAACAACTTGCTTACAAACCAGTCTGCAGAATTTCACCTGCAAACAAACCACTCTTGTTGAGTCTCAACACCCTGGCTAAGGCAGATCATCTAGGGTCTGGATTTGAGAAGCAGGCCCCAGGTGCAGGGAAGGGCCCTGCTGTGCATTCAGGATGATGCAGAAGATGAGAAACTGCTCAAGGCGTGCAGCATCAGACATTCAAATACAGAATGAGAAGCAATGGGAAAAAAGCAACTGCACAGACAGGACCCCAGGGCTGAGTTGGATTACGTCCAGCTATACACATGTGTCACTGAAGCAGGATGACTCTTCATGTTCACATTAATAGGGATGAGTGTTCAAATATAAATCTAAGCCAAAGGGCTAAGGACAATGATATTCAGAATTGAAGTCATAAGGATGTTGGGAGAATTTCTCAAATTTCCCACAACTCTTGGTCGGCTGCCAGCACTGGAAGGGGAAGACTGAGCCCTAAAAAGTCCACAAATGCTTTTCCATTGCACCACCAGAAATGTAGCAACTGATGAGACCAGTATCCATTAATTAATTTCAATACATTGACATAATGAATTTTCACTGTTTCACAATTCAGACTATTTGAGTAATGAGAATGTGGATAATATAAGTAATGATAATGTGGATAATATGGCAGGCTTTCTGCTTGGTTCCAAAAACTCTGAGTGCTGGGCTTGGAGGCACACTGCTCTAATTCCACCATTTGGGAGACCGAGGCAGGAGGCTCCTTGTGAGTTAGAAGTCAGCCTGGGTTACATAGTGAGACTCTGCCTAAAAAAGAAAAAAAAAGGCAAAAGCTCTAGTTGAATAAAATGCCCAAAACACAGTGGAGAACATATCACTGCAGTCACATCACCTGCCCTCCTAAAGGAAGCCCAAAGTTGCATGAATTAATCAATAAAGAAGACGGTTGTTTCATGCTAAAATAGGAAATAAATTCTGTCAGAATTTTCTTAGTCAAAAGTAATTTTAAAAATTCTGGACCATATTTTTATTTTGTCAGTATGTGTTTGCCACACCTGAGGTTTGCACTCATCATGAGGCGCTGGTGTTCATATTACACATCTGAAGTCCTCTTTTAAACATCTTTCTTTCCCTTCTTTCTCCTCTCTTTCTATCTCTTCATCCCTTTCTCATTTGAGAAAGATCTGCCTCCTACTTTCTATGATCTATCCTTTACTTTGCTCTTTATTTATATTTTAGATTTCTGGGGTAAGAGAAATCATGTGCCACCTAAGCTTCTCCATCTGATCTATTTCACTTTAGAGTCTCAAGGTACACTCATTTTCCTAGCAATGATGCAATTCCATCCTTCTTTACAGGAGAGTAGTACTCTGTTGTGTGTGAAAAGCATATTTTTTCTTATCTATTAATCTTCTGGTGGACACACAGGCTGCTTCTGAGATGTAGCTATTAAACATGTTGTGCATGGACCACTGTAACGTGATGTCTTGCAAAGTTGCAAAGATGCTCAGAAGAGGATAAGTAGTGTCTGTGCCAAGGCTCTCTGGCTTAGAACTGCTTCTGGAATGTGTCTGATGAGCAGCTGTCTTGTCAGTGAATTTGTCTGTGGGTTACAGCCCTATAATGCGTGATGAATCCTCATGTGAGACCGAGAACCCCCCAATGGAGAATCTCCAGAGGAAAGCACACATGGACACTGTCATCTCCTCTTAAATCTCCCCTTTGCTGCCACCATTTCAACAGCTAATTGTCTACACTTCATGGAGTTGTCCATCTCATGGCCACCACTGTCCATCCTGATGTCTCTCAACATCCAATTGTGCATACACTGCTTTTAATTTCAAGGTGTCTCAATGACTGTATTTGTAAAGCAACTGACAAATCAAAACGAAAATAATTATGAAGGTTGATGTCTCCAACCAAGGAAGAAAAAACAGATGTGATGATACTACCTTTCCAGCGGTTCCTAAAAATTTGACACAACCTCTCCCCCAGTTGCTAATCTTTACCCTTTGTTGTCTCTCTGTGAGAAGCAGGACCAGGGAGTGGAGGATAGTGAATCATGTGCGGGAGCGGGAGGCATCTGGTGTTTGATAATCAACAAAGGGTCTTGCTCGGAAAAGGACAGAGAGACTGATATTGCAACATGGGAGAAAGACAGGCCACCAAAACAGGGAAAGAGATTTTCAAGAAAGATAGAGGTTATTTGAACCGTGGGAGGCTTAACAGCAAGGGACATTTCACTCAGAAGACACAGCCTAAGTTTTTCTGCAGACAGCAGAGTGACCAATCTTCCCATCATCTCCTGTGCAAAGGTGCTGAGTAAAAGCTTTCAGGTTTTACTGAAGCACTCCAAGTCCTGCCAGGAGATAAAGTGTGGCTGCAGTCAGAGGGGCTGAACTTGGATGGACCCACCCTCGTACCAGGCTGAGTCCCTGCTAAAAGGTCGCTGCTGCTTTCCCTAGCTGGGAAGTGTCTGTGCTGTTTGGGAACAATGCCTTGGAAGAAGCAGAAACTTGACCATGAGCTTGATAAACACTCTGCTCTTTCTACCTGTGTTAGTTGCTGCTTTCTGGTCCTTATGTCTTACCTGAAACTCCTGGAGACACACTGATAGCTAAGAATTAGACCAGATATGAGTTTCCATTTTCTCTATCAGTGGAAGCTGAAGAGGGCTGGGAATATTGGTGAGCCAATGACACGGTAGGAGTTTTACTACTCTACGGCACTGCTCTGCTGCAGGGGCTGCATGGAGTGATCTTAGCCCCTCAGGACAGAGATCAGCACCCTAAAGATGGTGATGAGTGCAAACTGACATAGGGAGGGTCAGCTGCTCAGCTGACTTTCTCCCTAGACAGCCCATGTGCTCTCAGATCAGTCATTTACTTCTTTATGACAAATTTCCCTATGTACAAAAACATGCATGATGAGGCATGCCCAGTTTTGTGGGTCAAGGTCTGGAGAATAACAATGGAAGTCGTCCCAGATGGTTCAAATGAAGATCCCTAATGAGCCACATACAGGAGAGCTTGGCCTGAAGCCATGGAAGTCACTGGAGAAAGCTGTTAACCCTGGGCAGTGGTCATCACCCTAGGACTAAAGGAAAACCCATGGAAAACGCTAGCAAGGAAAGAATACTGGTTGGGGTGGAAAGAGCCACTCAGAGAGGGGACATCTGATGCCCAGTGTCCTCACCAGCTCCACTCTTCTCTCATTCATCTGGGTAGATAAGAGCAATCATACTGGTGTAGACATAGAGCAGCCTGGAAAATGGCGGAATGGATCAAGCAGGAGACAAATGTAATCCGTCCAATCTATTCAATATTCAGCTGAATTATGAGGACAATTCCCAGTGATAATGTGCATGGTACATACTTTGGAAAACATTCGAAGTGTTATTTTAAAGTTGGATAATATTTATATTAAGAGGAACTTTTATTTTGGACTTGCTGTTCTTTATTTTTCTTTTACCAAAGGAATTTAAATTTTTCTAATTAGTCCATGAGATGAGAAGCAGTTGGAATAATTTCAAAGAAAGTACAAGCGGGACTGAGAGGCAGTTGAAGAAAAGACGAGATAGCAAAGGAAGTAGGTGCCCGAGGAAGGCTCTTCAAGGAGAAGTCGTAAAACAAGGATTAGGGAGATGAAGGGAAATGGAACTTAGTCATGTGTTAGAGGAGATCATTGCCATAAATCCTCTTGATGCTCACCGTAAAGTAAATATTATTCCCCATATTTAACATAAACAATTGTGCAGTAATGGAATAGTAATGACAAGCAATACAAGCAATTCATCAACTTACACTTTTCCTCAATTTCATATAAGAGCATATTTCTTAATGGTGAAAGAATTATATTGTAAATGAACAGTATTTTTTGGATTAAAAAAGAAAGCCTAGCTTCCTTATTTTGGTGGATATAAATGTTTTCAAATTAAAAATGAGCTGCAGAAAATGTCTTTAAAACTGTGTATATTTAGAATAAAATTCGTCGGAGGAGAAAGATCAACTGATGTGAGTGTTGACAGAATAGAGCAATTGGAATTTTGGCTTCAGGAAAGCACTCTTTTCTTGAGTGATTTTCTTGTTTTTCATAGCTGAGTTCTTCAGCTAACATAAGTTAAAAAGAAAATTTTAAAACTGGATTAAAAACAAAATCCTAAAATTTAGTATATTTGCCCATGTTTTGGTCAGATTTCATTTTAGAATCTGCAGCTGGAAACATTAAGCTAAGAACAGGACAAGAATGAGACACTCATCTTGTTTAAACAGTTTCTGTTAGCGGTGAGATCTGAAACCTCAGCAGCCCCTTTGTTACGGTGCAACTTCCTGGAGAAATAGAGCCATGAAGCTGAGATGAAACCTCTCTCCTGAGCTGCTCCTGCAAACCTGTGACTCGATGTGGAAGAGACAGTGAACCACCACTTCATCAGCTGTCCTTTTACACTCAAGGGACACATAAACCTCAGTGGATAATAACCCCAAACACACAACATGGTTTCATGGTATCAAAAGGCCTCCATGCAGGCACAGCCCACTGTCTAAATCCCACACAGCCAGGTATACAGCCAACAGGAGTCACAGTGGAAGGTCCACGCTAGTGAAGATGAAACTGAAGAGAAAACGCACTTCCAGGGGGAAGTCTGAGTGTCCCCATTAGACATATGGTGCACTCATATATGGAAGGACTGTCGTGCATTCTACGAGAACTGAGATCACTCAGATTAACATCCCACATTCACCACCAAGAGCCAGCTGGGGAAAGCAGAGCATTCACTGCCCGAGAGCTTGAAGCTCCCAGCTTCTCTCACTTTCCAGGCTCCAGATTTGAAGCAGATCTGCCACCACACTGCAGACCTGTTTCAGGTCAGCCTTATGAATGGGCGTCATTCTGCTCACTCATCTGGCTCCTGGCCTTTCTTGTGTAGAATGAAATATGAATCCACATTGTGTTACAGAAGGGTCGAAGCTGTGGCTAGATTGACGAAATAATTATGTAAATAGTGGCAGACGTCTAGGGAAGGCTAATTGCTGAAAAAGCTGAATAACATTAAAAAGTTAATATATTTAATGTTAACCCTTGTAGCTTTCAGTAATAACTCAAATATAAGAACATTGTTGTCGAAAGCAAAGGAATATTAAAGCAAAGAGAAAAATGTCATGGTAATAAATGAAACCCCCAGATTTCCAAGAAACTGGCAGGATATTATTCTACTACAACATAAAAGCTAAACACACATTTTTATTAATATTGAGTGCCACTATTCTTTGCTGTACTGGCCTTGCCTAGAAAATACATAGTTTTACTTCTAATTATGTCTCTCAATCAAAACCCTAAAACCTCTCAACATAAAGCTTATAAACAGAAAGTACACCCTATCAAAGAGAAACAATCATTTCAAAATCACAATACAGATAAAAAAACACAATAATGTTATTTTTCCTTAATACACACTGAATATTAAGTGAGAAATATATTGAAATTCCTCCGCAGTGATATTATAGACTTACACATAAAGTACATTTTCCCAGAAGGTGTGAGGGAGATAATAAATAGAAGACAAAGGCAGGCTGAGATGAGAAAGTCTGAGATGATATCTTGATTTCACTTTCACAGATGAGAGAGAGGAAGTAAGGAATTCAGTTAAGAGCAAATAATGGTTTCCAGAAAGCCTTCAACAACCCGGCCAGCCTGGACATGGAAGGAACATCTGGTTTCTCCCCGAACTCCTCAGGTAAGATTTGGGATCATTTCAAGTGAACAAAGATGGTGATTATTTGAAGCTTGCTTCCCTATGGGAAGAAGTTGAGTGGCGAAGAGGAAGGAAGACCTGGGAGGGAACATGTGAATGTGCCTCAGACTTTCTTGACAACCAAGCAGTAAGGTTGTAGTTTCCGATCTCATCATTAATAAGCAACGAAGACAAGAGTAATTGGATAGGCCATTTACCATCACGACTTACTCCAGTTTTCAATTGCTTCACATTTGATGAAAACCAAGTTGTTTCTCGGGCCCCAAAGACTAAAAATGTTATATATTGTGAAATAGAAAATACTCAAAGTGTAATAAGGTAAAGGGGGGAAATAATGAGATTATAACAAAAAAGAAAGGAAACAATTTGTATGTATATAGGACGGTGGTAGGGTGGGTAGGGCTCTGAGAAAAAATTGAGAATTAAGTTGTATCTTATACTGGTACAAATACCCATTGTGGAGTGCAATTATGATGTGTATATGTAATGTACCAATAAAGATTTCAATTAAAAAAATGTTTCTGGAACTTCCATGTTAATTGATAAAATATTTAAGGGATTAGGGAAATGCATATTTTTTACATGGGATTTTTTATTTTTGTTTGTTTCTATGTCTTTGGATATTAAAAGTTAAAGAAAATGTAAAGTCACTTTGTAACAGCATTGTGTGGCATTCATGGGACTCTGGCATTTGAGAAATGAGTTCTTTCTTTAGACTTTAGGACATCAGAAAATGAGCAAATTGTGGAAAAGGTAGACACTGGAGAACACGCATTGCTGAATACCACAAACTGTGGACAAGGGAGATGTGAATGCTGCACCTTTGCACTGATGCTAGAAACTCAGAGAGCTGGAAGCCAGTGACTGAGTACAACAGCCCCTCCAGAGAAGAACCACATTGCATACAGGCTCTGGGAGAAACAGGCTCAATTATTATTCCCCAAGCGCATTACACTGTTCTGTTCTACTCTGCTAGCTCAAATGCCTATTGCTCCCAAGAAAGAACTTACAATTCCCTTTACAATGAATTTACAGTTGATTAAAGAATGGATTTGCAATTTAGAGTCTATAATTAGAGCAAAGGGTCTCTATAATTTTAGCTACCCTCATCCACTAATGATGATGTTATGGAGATTAGCCACTATTAGGAAGACCCATGGCCACTAACATGATTACTAGAAAACATGCATTGAGGTTTAGTAGTCCATTCTTCTACCACAGGAAGCCTATTATATACAGAGTGTTACACAAGGCTACTAGCTAGGAAAAATGAGACTAACAACACTCTGCTTGAAGGATGAGCACATCACTTATTCAATGATGACTTGCATTCTAACTAACACTATACAAGACTTGCATGTACTGTGTGTGTGTGTCTGTCCTTTTGCAGGTGTCTACCGCTTGCTTTGGGTTTTGGTTCAAAAGTTTGGTACATGTCATGAACTAGTAGATAATCTCTCTGTGGAGGATTTTTCATTGCTCTCTAGTGAGAAACCATGCACTGTCTTCTGAGGAAAGTTTCTGTGAAAATTTAAAGTGTTTAACTCTTTTATGAGTATTTGGTTGCTATTTTTTCAGGCATGATGCCGTTTCTCCATGTATTTATGCAGTAATTTTTACAGAGCACTCAATACAGGTACAAGTAGCTAGCATTTTAGGTAAGCATAAAATATAATCTGGCCTCCAGGAGCAAAATCCATCCACTCCTGAGTGAGGGGCTCTGGAACCATCATGGGAATTTGACAAAAACAAAACTTTCTACTTGTGTCCTTAAAAAATATATTCTTCTATAATTCGTGTTTGTGATCTTAACAGGGGTAATCAGTGTAGTCATTCACATTATTATTTAATTTACAAATTATTTACGTAAATTAAATGCATACCTGGTTTTAGGGGTTTGCAAGCAAGCAACAAATATATGCCTTTTTTCCCAGTCTTCAACAGACACTTGAACTTATTCAAATGTTCCTACACGTGCTCCACAATTATTTCCTTTCTTTCAACTCAAGTTGGTGAGAAAATAGAAAAATTGAAATTCCTTTATCCTCAAATTCTCTAGCTGTTTTAGGCTTAACTGACTTAGAATATGCGTATGATAGTTAAGCAATTTTACTGCTAGAGTGAAGATGATAATGAGGAAAATATGCTATAAATGGTGTACACTAGATGATAAGGAACTTGTCTGTGTCAGAGGAGTGGAGAATATTATAAGTGGAGCGAAGCTTTTACTTGAGGCCCCATTAAAGCCTCTAACAATTGATTATTAATATAATATCAGTTAATGATAAAAGAACAAGGTCACAAGACGTAGCAAGGAAACGGCAACCTTTTTCAAAACCGAAAGGAAATGGGAAGCGAACCTGTAACCCCAGTGCAGTCTCCGAGGTACTTTTTGCTCAGCAAGGTCAGAACGCGGCGTCACCTGTTGGGTAAACACGTGAGTAAATGAGATCACTCTAAACAATGACAATATTGAACTGTTTGTCTGAAAAGTTTGATAAGCTCATGATTTTTTTTTAAATTTAAGGAAGCTATGTACAATACTAAAGCATAAAATAGGAACTCAAATACAAAATGGGAAAAACATAGTAAACATATTTTCACAGTTTCACACTGGGCCACTCTTGAGCAAGGTGTGTCAAGACTCCGCATTGCTGCTTGCAGCACACTTTGACAAACATATATACACACATACTTTAAAAAAATAAACCTTTTGAATGTAGAGGGAAAATTGTGTACATCAAAATGCCTTCTTTAAATGAAGATAAATAAATACTATAGCAGAAGTCTGTTAATATCTTATTTCTATGAACTACCAGACACATTGTATGAATTTTTAGCATTTTTGAAAATGCACTAAGCATTAAAAATAACAGTCCTAACAAACGAATTTTTTAAAAAGCTTATTATTGAGTACAGCAGCTGAACAAGTCAATATTTAATGGGGAAAACATAAACAAAGGAAAGTAAAATGTATTTATAATAAAAATAAATAAGGGCAATATGAATATTGTTAACTTATCTAATGTTAGCAAGTGGTAAATATTATTTCAAACTATAATTAGGGTAGAAGAAAAGAAATTTCAAAGATGGTAAAGGGAAAATTTAACTGCGGTAATAATTGTAAGGATTTGGAAAAGGAGAGGACAAAGGACACAGAAACGTGACCTGGGGCGCACAGAGCGCATGCGCGGAGGTAGAGGGCTGAAGGAGAACAGGACAACGGGGGAGATAAGAATCAAGATGATCAGGTTCCGGTACAGTCTCAGTGATGTATGTGGTCATGATGTACACCTGAAATGTACTGATAAACTCAATAGAGAAGAAAAAGGATAATTCAGTGTTAGAAAAAATAGCTTGATGTTTAATTTCAGGTATAGGACATCAGTCTTTTAAAATATTATTGAGGCGAAGAGAATAAAAATAGTGCAAACAAATACATTGAGATTATTTAAAGAAATGCTAGTTTGTAGATTATAACCATACTGAAGGTGCAATCACTCCATACATTCTCGAAAACATTGAGCTACACTTTCTTACATAGTACACAGTTAAAACTTGAACTGATACAGCATAGATCCTAGAAAAACGTAAGCTAATGAAGTAGGATGAGTACCTGTCAGAAGTTAGGAGACTGGACAAGCTGACCGGAAAGCGTTGACGAGCGCCTCATTTGACTTTCCGGACACGCCCAGTCCTTCCCACCGGGATGCCGGAGCGAGAGGCGGCCTTAGGCTGCTTTAAGATGATCCTGGCAGTCTGAAAGCCAGGAAAAGAAGTAACATTTAAAAGTGAATGTCTTGAGATTGTAACAAAAAAGTAAGGAAACAAATTTTATATATATGGGGGGGGTGGTAGGGTGGGTGGGGCTATGGGAAAAAAATGAGAATTAAGTTGTGTCTTATACTGGTACAAATCCCCATTATGGAGTGCAATCATGATGTGTATATTTAATGTACCAATAAAGATAATTTAAAAAAAAAAGTGAATGTCATTGCTGCAGGGTCCTGCTGTATTTTAGGTTCTACTGAACAAAACAGAAATATTTGCTCCACTCCATGGAACGAAGAGAACGGCCCATTTCAAAATGGGGTTAGTATTTCAACTTGTTAACTTTGGGAGACATTGTCTCTCTAAGGGAAATCTGTCATATAATTTACACCAGTTAAAATGAAATACTTAGTGCTTCAACATATATGTGTCCAAAAGCCCGCATGTGTGCAAAAACATCTATTTCCTTCTAGTTTCACCATTAAGAAACATACAGTATTTCATATTTCCTTTGTGCATCTTTTCTTGAATAATCTGCCATAAAGAGAAAGAACTGTGTTTTTCTTTCCTTCCTTCTCTCCTCCGTCCTTCCTTCTCTGTTTCTCTCTTTCTCCTTCCTTTTTGGCTCTCTCTTTTTCTGTCTCCTTCCCTCCCTCCTTGGTCTACTTTTTTATTTCTTCCTTCTTTTACCTAACAGAGTTTCGAGCTCAAGAATGTCCTCCTTTATTGAAAGGCAGAAGCCAAAAACTCTATAAAGTTAAAAAAATATTTAAATAATCATGTAAGTATTTTGTTCTTACTTATATTACTTGAAAATATTTTGCTAGTTGAACACTACACTCTTTCCCAAATGACCATAAAATACTTAGCCCTGTAGCATTTGTGGAAAGCATTACATTAAATTTCAGGTTGTCCAAGTATTTGTCAAATACCACATTTAACTTAAAATATATATCAAAATAAATTAGAAAAGGCTCTGATGAATTTTCTTTCATTTTCAATTGAAATGGTTATCATAGTTTAATATTAAGCAAAGACAGTATGAAGCTTGTTTCACACTTAGAGCATTCCAGAAAGCACGATTTCCTCCATTCTGCTAATATCCACAAGCATATGCCTTAACCATGTCCTGATGAACAGATGCTAATGTTTTCTTGATAAATGGACAAAGAAAACTTTCTTTCTCTTATGCACAAATTAAGCAGAATTATAACCATTTTATCAAGCCTGAACTATTTGCTATTTCAATTTGACCTTTCCAAAGCTGTGTAATATTAACTACAAAAAACAAAACTCACATCTCACTGAAGAAAGAAGGAAAAGGAAGGTTGAAGACATGAACAAGGGTGGTTTTAGATATACTTCTCACCAAATATATGAAACTACTAATTTTCTCCCATACCTATCAATTTTCTTAAATGTGCAATTCATTAGATTTATCCCCTCTCTCTGCATGCCATAAATTTTGAGAGCATGCACAGATCAGCAATAGTATTCTTAATTTGATTTTTACCAGTATTAACAGCTTTTACAGGGAAGGTGACCCAGATTTATTTGCAAGGTTTTGGAAGCTCAGTTTGTCATCATATGGTGCATCATGCTCATTTTGTTAAACCTCCTTCTCTGAGTTTAATTTTTCTTTTTCCACAGCAATTAAATCAAAACTTTGATGAAGAAAAACAAAGGAGAAATATTGATTTCCTTTTCCAAGGGTAACACCATCAACATAACATTGCTGTCAAGCACTGATTGGTAGGGTGATTTAGGGGAGAAACAAGTAGAAACTGGATTTGAAAGTTTGATGAACAGTGGATAATATTTTAGAATGTCCCAGATATGTTGGAGGACATGTTCCTTGTCCCGGAAACACAATACCTGATACTGCCTAAAGTACAAAAGGTTTAAATTGACCAGTGATTACAAAGCTTCGGTCCACAGCTGACATGGCAGGACATGGAAGGGGCTGGAAGTGGGGCTGCAGAGGGAGGCTGCCCGTGTCCTGGTGCACAGCCGCAGGGTGAAAGAGGAATGAGGAGGACAGGCTCCTTTCCAGGTCCTTCCCAAGTTCACCTCATAGCAGCACGCAAAACCGCTGAGCATATTAGGGGAAAATACACTGGTAACTATAGCCCCCCATGACCGGTCACCTTCCACAAGTCTCATCTCTGACCACATGAGAGTTTGGGGGCCATTTTCCATCTAAACCCTTACAGGCATGTACTAAACTTAATAATTGCTTCTCCAAACTTGAAACTGATGTGGTTATCTTGCCCTGTACCTGGAAATCCCTTGACATGATCCTTATATTCCATTAATTTTATGATTCTGGCACAGACACTATAACATTTTTGACAAGAAGACCAGCTTTTATGAAAAGGACACAAGTGAAAATAGAATTTCCCCAGCAAGCCAAATCTGAAGGCCATGATACTGTCCATGTAATGTCACCAAGTATTGCATTGGGCTGCAGCAGCTCATTGGTTAAAACCTGGAACTTTTTCACAGCTTATCATCTTTCCTCTAAGTTTTATCATTGAGAATAAGACAGAAAGAAAACAAAATTCCAAAGTGCATGAGCTCATTTTGCTTACCGAAGACTTTGTGGGTAAGTAAGGCTGAGACATTCACTTCCTTTTCCTTCCTACTTTCACTAAGATGTTCAGCAAGTTTGGTCCTTAGTAATGCTGCTGTGCATTACTTCCACTCCTACAGGCAGCAATTCTTGGTGCTGTTCTCATATCAGAACTGGAGGGAATTTCACAAATTCTGGTATGGAATCCATATCCCAGAACCATTATGTGGGCACATCTGGGAGTGGCACCGTGGCACTGACTAAGCTCCCCAGGTCATAGTGATGCACCATCCTGGCTGAAAAATGGAGTCACAGCACCCCACATTTCATACATGCACATCAGATGAGGACCCACTCTTAGCCCAGCTGCTTTGCTTTGAAAAACTAGTTAGCTCCATCTCTTCACCTTTTACATATTTGTTCCTGAGTGGATTCCTTTTTAACGCTCTTGTCTTCTGATCCTTGTCTTTATTTTTTATATTTGGCTGTGATATCCAAATGTGATCTCTCCAGATTTTGAGCACCCAAGGAGAACTTCTGTGGTTGTATCCTACATGAATCTGCTTGGAAATATCCATTCTTGACACCTAGGGACTGACAAACTATTTCTTCCCAGTAGTTATCAAATGAATTTGAGTCCTATGTATTCTACTAAGGACTTGAGTCTTAAACTTTCTTGTTTGTGATGTGAAAAGAAAGCCACAAGCTACAGATTGTCATTTATTAAGTAGTAAAAGAGGATATCACAACTCAAAGACAGTGTCACACATCACAACGTAATCCCAGAAGTGTCTTGAAGGTCTGTAGATGCTTACATGGGCTGAGCAGAACTGTAGTTCTCCAGGACATAACCCAACATCCATAAGGTGCCAAACAGAGAAAACTTGATCCCACTTTCCATCATATCCTCTTCCAATCTGGGCAACTAAAGGTCCTGTAAATTAGCTCATTTTTGAGCTAAATGTAGACAGGAGATTTACATAAAAGAGAGAATCTTGCATAAGTTAAAAACTCATAAACAGAGAGTACTAGAAAGTTCAGTTTATGTAACATTGCCATCAGAATACATGATCAAACAAGGGTATTTCTACCAGAAAAATATAGGTTAAAACATGTGAGATATCACTGTAAAGAACTTCGGGGAGATTACAAAAGAAAAATGAGAGAGAGAGAGAGGGAATTTCAAACAGCTTGTCTTTTTAAGGTTTAATTTGTATAACTCATAAAATATGTTCTTCTCTTAAATACATTTTAAATGTATTTTTTTAGATTTTTAAATATAGTGACTAATGCTCATATTTTGGAGAATTATTTTTGGCACTGAGACTATTCGGATACCACCATTAAGCCAAGAGAAACATTCATCATCACATGCCTTCTTGAACGTTGAACACGGGACAGTAAAGGTATCCCACAGTTTTCCACACAAAGCCTATCTTATTTTAAATAAGAATTGCATTGAATTAATGAAAATAAGAATTACATTGAAATTTATTTTTCCATAATTAGAAAATAAAAATGTTTCTTCATAGTTAAGAAATAATAATTTCCTATGCTTAAATGTCACAAATTCTCCAAATAAACAAACACAAACAAACAAAAAAAGAACCTCTACCAGTCACTTTATAGACACCTGTAAAAAGGAAACAGAATTAATACATATGAGTAGCTGTCTATATCTTCAACTTTCGCTAGTCAAAGGACAAATGTTTGACTATTTATTTTCAAGTGTATGGCTAAGAAAATGCAGTATTCCACGGCCATTCAGACAAGACTGCTCTGTAATGGAGCATGTGGGCACATGCCTGGGGCTTAGCTCAAGGTGCTGACATCACCCTTACACCCCCCCATGTCGTCTGGATCCTGGTTTCCTAGGGGATTACCTCAGGAGTGCCTAGAAAGATAGCCTGCTCCTGGCACTAGCTCTCACCTAGCTGTTTTCCTGAGAACCGAGGCTATAACACCTTTAGCTGGGATCCACTAGGGACCCATTCACTAGAGAGTTTATCCGCTGTGGTATCTTGTTTGATCACAGGAATGTCCAGCCCTAGTAAAGTGCAGGACAGAGCTGGTCTGCTGCTTCCAACCTAGAAGAGCGGTTGCATTGCACCATTAAAAATCTTTCCACTCTGTGTCATAAGCACTACTCTTCTGACTGTCCCCTCACAGCCACACCAGCAAGGACTCATTCAAGACTCTGGCAGACAGAGTCTTCAGCCAGCCAAGACTTCTGAGCAACTTGGAATATGAAGAGGGTGCCACTCAGACTTTTTCTTCTATCCTGCCAGCATTTATCATATACCTATCACATGAGAGTCACCCAGCACTACCAGAAGTAACAAATGTATTCCATTTTAAAGCTTACAGCTTAATGTCATATTTTGTCAATACTCACTACACAATAAGTCAAAGATAGATTTCAGCAAATCTCAAATATTTATAATTTATTGTGAAAGAATGTGGTACCATCTACCATGAATCTGTCCAGTATTTTAGTAGTATCTTTGCAAAGCTCAGAATCACACAAACTTAATGAAAGAATCCAACTAGTCAAACTGTCTCTGAAAAAAATAGTTTTTTACAAGGAAAAATGAACAGTTGCTGGTATGTGTAAATTAATCAAACCTTCTGTATTTGTCTAATGGAGAGGAAAAGCATTTCACTGGTGACCACTTTGGGGCACAAATAGTTAGACTGACATAAAACAGTGGATTTCTACAGACTCCAACTTTTGTTTAGCTCATCCCACCTGGTATGACCCAAGTCAGTCTTTGCTATCTTAGGTCGAGTTTTGGCTATGGCCACACAGAACATGCAGGCAGTTGCATCCCTTGTATTCTGCGGAGAAAAGGTGACCTTTATTCTGAAGCAGATTTTCGATTTGACTTGGATGATCCAATTCCTCCTAAAATATTAGCGTGAGCACAGCTGATCTGAATACAGAGTCCTCAATGTCTTACTTAGCGCGGGAAGGAGGATTTCTGCACACTTCTCAAGAGTCCTGGTTGGCACACATGGGCATGGACTTATCATAGTTACAAGTTAAAGCTGGTGTTATCATCAGATGAGACCATCACTAAGTCACTGTCCTTACCTTGGGTATGTTTTCCACTCTTATCATTGTGCTTCTGCATGCAAGATAAAGGTGCAATGGACCACTCTAAAAAATCAGCTCACATGAATGAGGTAACAGTCTCTTAAAATAAAGGAAGTAACAGATAATCTAAAACTTTTTTTCTAGAGTAAAAAAAGCAGTTGAACCAACACAGAGGATACTAGTGAGAATGGCAGGTTCCAGAGAAATTCCTGTAGCCTGGTTCTCCAAGAAGCCAGGAGACAATACCAGAGAAAAGATGATTTTCAAGACAACTCACGTATATCAACAATTTTGTGTAAATCTGGTTAAAGATAAAAGTGTTTTGAATATTTCTTGGGACACTGAAGTCATTCTAATACTACATAAAATTATGTTTTCAGTTGAAAGCATTTTTTCCTTTCTTGGAAATTGAGCTTGGTATATTTATTGTGCTATGAAGTCATTTATTCTGGGTCTTGGGCCAAATAGATTCCATTTAACTGTTTTTTGTGACTTAGAGGAGAATGACACTCAGTTTTTTAAAAGTGGTAAGAGCTTGGCAGAAGAGAATGATGGGATGAAACCCCTGAGTGGTGGAGGAATTGCACACAACCCCAACCCAAGATGGCTACTCCAGGCTCCCTTTGTGACTACCCTCTTCCCAGCCTGCTTCTCAGCCTGATATATCTTTTTAAACATGTGATCTAAAATGGAATTAAGCATCCCTGAGGAGTGTGAGAGAGGGCAATGTTTTTAAAATATCTTTATTAAATAGTAAGATCAAGGGAAAAAATCATGAGGTTTTTCCTGAGTATCGGTTGAAATAATAGTATGTCCTTCATTTCGAAGGATATTGTAACTTCCCGAACAGCATCTTTGATAGTCGTCTGGCCAGCACACTGTCTGCCTGTCCGCACTAGACACAGACTAGTTTTGCTCCTTCTCAACCACTTGTCCTCCTCCAGCAGGGCTGGAACTCTCAACGTTGGCTGTTAGGTACAGGGGACATGGTCAGATGGTGGATATCAGAGGCAATGCATTGCCTTTGGGGTAGATGAAATTGTTCTTTCTTCTATTATTAAACCAGGTACATTGGTTTGAGATACTTTATGGATACTTTTTTCGGGAGTCCCTCCAACTCCAAATGCAGATCCAGAAGGTACAGCTAAGCACTGGGAGAGCTCAGAGCATCTCTCATCAGTAGAGTACTCACCCAGCATGGGCAAGGTCCTGGGTTCTACCTACGGCACTTTGCAAAGTGAAGAAGCTGAAGAACTGTTTTTCACTGGTCTATTCATAGCTCTTTGAATCCTTTCACAGGAAAGCTGAGGAATATGACTGTTTTGATCCTTTGCTGCTGAGATGCCCATGGCCCAGCCAAGTTGTCATCTTTTTCTACTAGAGAACTGGTAATTCACACAAAATGGTTAGAACCAGAGAGATAGACTGAATCAATAATAATAAAACTTTTTGTTTGTATTGTAGACTTTGTATTTAAATTATAATTGAATCTTTAGCCTTTAAATGATAGCACACTAGTAATTACTCCATAATTACCTTTTGTCCAGACCAAAAAATCCTTACTATAGGTTCTTTCATAGTACCCATGAAGTATCTCAAACCAATGTACCCGGTTTAATAATAAAAGAAAGAACAATTTCATCTACCCCAAAGGCAACTTTCTTTGAAGATCATTTTACAGAAGCAGGCTCTTTCCTTATTGTTGAATGAAGACCAAAGGTGACTAGAAACAGGTTAGCTGTCAATAGTGAAGGGAGTCCCTGCTAGCAAGTGATGTCACATTTCAACTCACAGTGAACAGGCACATAATTGTGTGGTCTGGGCTTCCTGCTTTACCCACTCCTTTGCAGGGAATATGTGGGAACCAGCTGTGAATTTCCTTTCATTATTTGCTTTGTGTTCTACCAATTTCCCCTCTTATTTTTGCCTATCCAGCGGCAAACAATGGTAGGCTTGAAATCATAGACCATTCCTGTCTTGAGTTCATAACCTTTCCCCCAAACAATTTTTTTTTCAGATTGAATTTCAAGAGTTGCTATAAATCCAGAGGTGAGCTCGAAAAACTGGGGAAATATAACCAGATGTATTTCATTTGCATGACTGTTTAAACACTCCTTGTTGATTTAAAAGCAATCTAAACTTGTAATCATCTGAGGCATTGATAACTTAGAATCAGTTGCTTGTAGTTCCATCACATTATGTGATTTTAAATTTAAATAGTGTCAAGAGAAGAGTAAAAGACTTCCAAAGTTACGATTCTTGAATTGTGAGTAAAAAATGTGGCATCCATCTAGCACCAAAATGTCTGACATGAAATTTAAAAATAAAATTAAAATTAAGAAAACATAATAGGATTCTTCTGTATCATATATCTTCATATTGATCAGAAGTATATTAATAGAAATGATTTTTAGAAATCATTGTTTGATCTTATAGCACAAGATTAAAAAATTGAAAAATAACCATACAATTAGGAAATTTCTCTTTGTTCTCTCTCAGGTCAAAGACGTATGTAACTTTGAATGTTTCCATAGCCATTCACAAGTCATGCCGACCAAGTGGCCAAGCCTCCCAGGGAAATCCAGCTTAGCACTGCTCATGGAACTGTGTGGAACACATTTTCCTTTTTTAAAGGAAGAAGAGAAAAACATGAAATTACTCCCCAGATACCAAGCTGAAAAATATACAGAGTGAGAATGGGAAAGCCACAATCTTATTTCCTATTTGAGTAAAATGAATACTTGAGATGAGCTGGCAAATTGAAGAGACAGTATCTAACTGCTGTTAAATTATAATTTGTGTTCTGAAAACTGCTCACCTAAAAAGTAATTAACTCTATATTTCTTCACTTATTACAATGTTTTAGAAAAGTACAGTGGGATTCAGGGACTCTATTACATCATCATCTTCTCTTTTTCCTTTGTCATAAGTTGTCCACAGAGAGATCTCTTTGGGGCAGAGTTTCTAGACTTGGTTTCACCATAAAACCCAATCATTCTCAAAAAGTAAAGTTCTTCCTTAACTCCATTGCTCTTTTTAGCACGTGGATAAGGACAAAATGTACTAATGCTTATTTATGCCCTAAAACTCATTCAATGAATTGCATTTACATCTCATTAAATGTCAGAGTAAAAAGCAAGAACTCTGGGGAAGGTTTTCAGAAAAAACTGAGGTCTCAGAAAACAAGTTATTTTGTTCTAAATGAAGCATCATGGCACAGGACTGTGAGAAAATCTACGACCTCATTTTTCTACACAACTCAGAACTCAGGGCACTAACGGGGATGGGTTATGTGACACCATGAAAATGACTCCAAAACGAGATCAAAAGCTGTTATAGTCATTGTTTTTTTTCTCTTTTTCTGATTGGTGGTTTTCCTTTCTTCTCTCCACTTGAAACTGACCATCAGGGGCCACAGCTCCACCTCCAGTTCATTTCAGGACCAAGTAAAGGGAGCAGCTTCTACCAAGGAGAATATTTATTTTAGAACAGAGAAAAGAGGTGTGGCAACTTGGGATACTGAAAGTTTCTGGAAAAGTCCTACATGCATCCACTGGCCAAAGTCAGTGAGAGGGCAAACTTGGAGCCTAAGCCTCTGAGAAGTTTCCTACTCCTGATGGGGGAGCAGGTTAATACAAGCAGTGTCACCCATGTCTGAGCACATGGTGGGAACAACCTTTCAGGAGGATCAAAGAGATCCAAAAGTAGCACTCTCAGATCCAAAGAAGTGGAGCCCAGACTGTGGACCCTAAATCTCAAAGAGCTGCAATTTGGCCTTCTTTCCAGTGGGCCAGATGTCAGGAGTCCAGGGAAAGCCATAGAGAGGTTCAAGAACCCTACAGATGTAGATCTAATGACAAGTTTTAAAAATCCAATACACCAAAGCTAGTTTTAAAAAAGGAAAGAAAATGGGCAACTATCATGTGTGATACAACTGAAAAATTATTACACATCCTATAGTCAATAAAAAACAATGATATTATGACTTTATGCCTATAGAACTGACACCAAAGAATAGATTCTCCAAAGGATAAAATTTACAACTTACAAAATAAAGAAATCTAAGTAAATGGAGAAATGTATCATATTCATGCACTGAAAACTCGACATTAATAAATGTCGACTCTCCTTAAATGGGAGGAGATGTAAGACTTATCGAAATACCAACTGTTTCTAAAGGACAAGTTTATTTTAAAAGATTCCTTTTAAGATTTGTCTTGTGGTTACAGTAATTACATGTGTCTAGTAGTTTTGCGTAGATAGAAAAGTACTTCAGCAGAATAACAATGTAAAGTTATGTGGCCAGTGGATTTACCACAGAGGCACAAGGAGTATTTCAACAAGGAGACAGTAGTTCCTTACAACAGCTCAATGAGTATGTACCCATAAATGGATGATGATCCTCCAACTAACATCAATGCAAAAAATAACATGGTATGCATCATTGAATTAAATATAAAAATTGAAAGTATAGACTACAGTAATGTATAGGCATAATTTCAGTTAAAAAAAATGTATTCTTAGAGAAGACACAAAAGAATGTTCAACATAAGAGTTCTGAAACATTGCACTTCATCAAAATAAAGAAAATACCTTTTGTCCCTGGAAGTTAAGAAGAGCTGAGGTGAAGCCACAGAGAGGCAGAAATGCTGTATATACAGTATTATATGTGGAAATAGTGTATATACATATATATATATGTGTGTGTGTGTGTGTGTGCAATATGTGTATATATGCTATATGTGTAAGTATATACACATAAATGAAAATAGATTTGCAAATATGCATAAAGAGCTCCTACAATTCAATTGCAAACTGACAAAGAAAAATAGGCAAATGATTTGATATAATACCTCAGAAATGAGCTTGTATTTCCAGAAGCAGTTAGTGTTACCTGTCCCCAGGGAAATTCACATAAACCCACACTGAAAGCCCGCATCTCACCTACCGGACATGTCAGAGTTGAAGAGGGAGACATAACTACCGTAACAGTTAGAAGGACAGAGAGAGGCTCTGATACATCTGCTTGCAGTGTAAACTATTGTGAAATTCATAGAAACAACACGAATAAATTAACCTGCAGTTACACTCCTCTTCCCAGATACAACTCCAAAGCAAAAAAACACAGATATTCATGCCCTGTACCAATACCATCATTTCCTCATTGGAGGACTCTACCAGAGAGGGAAGAGATACAGAGAAGCTGAAACCCTCATCCCTTGCTGGAAGTGTAAAATGATACATTCCTTGCAGAAAACAGCCTGCATCTCTGCCAAACCTTCACCTTAGTGAGAAAACCAGCAATTTTGCTACCAGGTACATACTCGGAAGTTTCAGTGTATGAAGAGGTCTACAGCAGAACACTGCGTGGGCCATGTTTACTCATACATACCCATGAGATAAAGTTAAGCTACAAATTTGTTAGAGAAAGACATTACTAATAAGACAGAACAAAATAGAATGATGTTAAGAATATTCTGGAACAGAAGTTAAAACTTAATGGGTTTTTTATTTAGGAAGCTTTACAGTTACTATATCTGGGTTTCTGTTGTCTATAGGTAGCTAAAACTACTGAAAATGGCATCACAGTTGGTGGGGACACTACTGTCCCCACAAAAGAATGAAATCCACCTGTGCACAGTAACCGTTCCTGAGTCTTCAAATTAACATTCTTCACGGCAGCCAAAAACATGAGTTATTAATGAAAAATAGAGCAAAAGCATCATAGCCCAAAACAGAACATTGTTTGACACTTAAAGAGAGATGAAGACACACACCTATGACAACATAGTAAGTGAAAGAACCCAGTCACAAAATGCCACATCCCATAATTGTCCAGGAGATGACTCCACAGATGGAGGAAACAGGAAGCTGTCACCTAGGCTGCCAGGTTGGAGGAAAATGGAAAATAGTCACCACCAGGCACAGGGTGGCTTTAATCAGAGCATGATAAAGATGTTATAAAATCGATTGTGGTGATAGCTGTACTGAGAACCACTGTGTTGCTTTCTTTACACACACACACACACACACACACACTCACACACGCACAGAGAGAGAGAGAGAGAGAGAGAGAGAGAGAGAAAGCAAAATTTTTCTTCCAAATTCCATTAAGTAGAAATTTCTCAGTCAGGAATACTAATGTTCTCATATGGGAGCCTCATTCAGACGTGAATCACTTGCCATAACACTGTTGCATACACAAGTTCACGGAAGGGAAAATGACAGAGTCAAATGCTACATGATGGGGGGACTTGGTTTTCAGTAATGTTAGTCTCTCACCTGCACTTTGACAAGTTTTTCACATCACTGAGCCGCATTTCCCTCCTGCCACAGTGAATGTGGATGAAAATCCCCTGGGGATTCATTCTATGTCCAAACTCCCAATTTTTCACTGAGTGAGTGAAGTTACACTTTCATTTCCAGAATACTATGCTCCTGTTCAGTGTGTCTCCTAGATTGTTTATCCCAGTTGATAAACAAACTCAAATCTGATTTCTGTGCCTGTACAGATGTTGCCTTGTTTCTTAATCAAGATACATAGAAATCTATGCTTCCAGGGCCCACTTCTGTGAGTTCTTACCTGCCTGTTTCCTTAGAGAAGATATGCAATTTAGGAGGCAAACACTGGAGAAAAACAGGATGGAGGTATTCATCTTAGAACTGCAGAATGGCTTCCAAATGATACCAGTGAGCACCCCGGCAGTGTTATTGGGAAATCAGTCCTGATGCTTACAATATTTTGTTCAAGCAAAACACAAGCTGGCCAGTGATGTTGATGTTTGTTATTCTCACTGTTCTCAACATATTATACATTTCCAGACATAAAATAGCAACTTTCGGCCAAGCAGAATAAAGTGGTCTCTATACATCACTAAGAGACTGAACACTGTCGCAGTAGGATGGGAAATGGAACTCAGATGCACGATACTTGGAACTGCGTCTAGTTGTCCATAATATTGAGTCAGAGGGATGAATGGGGACACCCTGCTTAGCTGTCTCACTTTGGCAAAGGTCAGTGCCTCCATAAAGTGGGAAAAGGCATTTGCTACTAATAGCTGAGTCTATTATTACCTAAGAAATTGATACTTATGGGGAAAAGCCTGAAAATTGAATTTCTTGAACTGAGCTTCATGTACAACCACAAAAACCTCCTTCAGACATTCTCACATATTGGTTGTTTAAAAAGTGTCTTTTGGAATTATGTCCAGTCTCTCTGCATTTATTTTATATTTGTCAAATAGCAAGTAGAATCGCACATATTTTTCTTAAAAATCTCTTTACCCAGATGTGGATTGGTGGTGAATACACTTGATTTGCCTGCAGAGCATGTATCATTCTGGAAGCAGTTTTCTCCTGAACTCCCTGATTCTCTGACCCGTGAGGCAAGGCCACATGGCCATAAACCCACAGAGAGGGGCTCTGTCCTGTTGTGCAGGTGGTGGTGATGCTGCCTTTGATAGAGAACCGAGCTTCCATGGGGACCACAATTCCAAGTGTCCCAGGACTCCGGCACATTCAAGTTAACACATGAGGGGAAACACCACAGAGGTATAAGGTATGTGCAGGACCCCATGAAATGTGTCGAATCCCTGGTGTATTATATGAAGGCCCCACAAAGTTCTTCTACTGATGCTAATGATAGGGTAGGTGTGAGGCCACAATCTTGAAACATCCCATGAGGGAGTTAAGATGTGAGAGTGGACTATTTTGCACTATCCTATCACCCTAAGTTGTTAGCTTCATATATTCAGAGTAGTGAGATTTTTACAGGATGAATACAAACTCGCTTTGTTAATAAGAAAACAAAGTAGATTGAAAAAGGCAATGGAAATTTATTGACATTTCAAGAATGAGGTAAGCAAGGTCAATGGTTAAATGTTTCCAGAATCACTGTAGTTCACCAACATCCACCTTGGGGTTTTTCTTGGTTCGATTTTCTACCCTGCTTTAAAGTCTTAAGTAGTGATGGGCATCTGTCTTCTGAGAATGATTTCCAGAGCATTTTCTCTGCCATTTACCAAATGAAGGGAATGCTGTCATGATGATGCTCTTGATATGTTGCCAATCCCAGTCTATTCTTCCCTTGTTTAGGGCCTCTGACTTACTGTAGAGACCCTTCAGGGCAGCCTTTACTCCAGTATCCGAACATACCCCTAAGTTACTGGTGTCTATAAATGTGTTTGTGTCTAACATAACCGATAGGCTCTTGAGTCTTTTTTTATTTATCAAGAGTCAGCTCATGTCCAGTGCCCAACCAGTGCCCAAAGCACCTTCCTAGAAATGGAGCTGGATGGGGTCCTGTGCATCTCACCTCCACTTGCCCCACTGCTCACCTGGTGGTCAGTCTAAATGGTGGATAAATATCACCTGGGAAGATGCTACTGCATGATGCCATGTTACTGAGAACAGTAAACAGCACCAGGATCATTGGATGCCACAGGTACCAACAGCAAGAGAGGAAAGACTGAGTGTGGGACCCAGAACCTCACCCTGACTCTCAGTCAAAGGGTGGCATAGCCAACCACACATGTCCAGTCTCCATGCTGCAGCAAGATAATGCCCACTTTTCTCTGCCATGTTAAAACACAGCAGGCTTCATGATGGAGAAGGCTCTGCACACTGTGGACCAACCTATGTATGAAGATCAACGACAACCTACAATATAAAAAAAAAAAATTTACCAGCCGTTCCTCAGACAAAGGATTACTAGCTGGTATATATAAAGAACTGAAAAACATGAGACTTTCACATTTAAAGATTCAAAAGTGACCATCTGAAATAAACAGATATTTTTCAAATGAAATATATACAGAAAACAAACAAAAAATGTTCAACATCAACATCACTGGACTTCAAGAGTTTCAGATGAAAATAATACTGAGATTCCATCTCCTCCAGAAAGAACAAAGAATTCAATCAACAACAAATGGTAGTAAGTCTGTGGACATAAAGGAACCCTTCTCTGCTGTTGCTGGGAATGTAGACTGGTATAACCACTGTGGAGTTTAGTGTGGAGATTTCTTCAAAATCTAGGATTAGAGATCCTATTTTACCCTGCAATATCCATGTTAGAAAGATACATGAGAGCAAAGGCTCTGGAGAGTTCGTGAGCTGAAGAGGAGAAAAAGGTGGAGGAATCTTTCACTTCAAATGATGGCAGAGAGACATGTAAAAATGTGAGAAACTGTGCAATATTTTGTAGAAAAATACCACGGAAATAAGGCTGTGGCAGTGTGAGTGGAAAAAGTAACGGTGATGCAGTGTCACTACTATGCGAAGTCCTCTGAAGGAGGCAGAGATGTCCTTGCTGAAGTTTCTTGCCAAAGGAGTTCAAAAAAGAAAATATTCCACAGAGCCACTCCACGACAGTAGTTAAAGTGAAAGTCAGCCTAGGTTGTGGAGATTTTTCCAAACATATATGAAGTTTGAAAGTGGGATCTGTGTTAATTTCTCATAAGTTGGAGTAGTCATCTTGCTCTATGAGAGAGAAGAAATAAGAATTTTCAAGCTGACCAGATATCCTCTCATTGGCAAGTTGCTAAAGGGACCTATGACATTGTCTCCCTCAAGAGTTCTAGGTCCCAAGAACACTGTCATTAAGGGCTGAGAGGGGAGGATACAACAGATAAAAAAAAAAAACAGGCAAGTAACTGAAATACTTTAAGAAACTTCAGGCTGTGGATATCCTGGTCTTGGCTCTCATCATCAGAAAACAGGAAAAACAGGATCTTCACCAAAGGTAGGGTCATCTGTTGGTTTTTCTGTATGATTTTGTATGATTTAGGACAAAGACTTTTGTTTTTCCCTGATCACTAATACAAAGAAAAAAGATTACCGAAGAGCGCCCAGGGACTGAGTTTAGCAGCGGGAGGCTCAAGAAATGGCGAATGCACCAACAAATCTGTGCCGGGGTTGGAGCTTACTGGCCTCCAGGCCCACACCGGAAGAGCACCCAGGGACTGAGGTTAGCAGCAGGTGGCTCAGGAAACGGCGACTGTACCACTGAATCTGCGTCACTGAATCTGTGCCAGGGTTGGAGCTTACTGGCCTCCAGGCCCACACCAGAAGAGTGCCCAGGGACTGAGATTATCAGATCAGAGTCTGACTTTCTCCACGGCAACTGCAGAAGCACATCCAGTCACCTTGTATTGGTAGGTAGCTGGGCCTGTTGGAACAACAGCCCCTACCATTGCAGCTGCAGAGGGCCTACAGCCTACTGGCCTCCAGGCTGACTGCACAAGTGAGCCCAGAGACTGTATTGGTGAGCAGGTGGGCCCATTGAAACCTCAGGAAGCACCATTGTAGCAGTGCAGGAGCCAAAGCCTTCCTGCCTCTAAAGGAGACGGGAGAAGATGTTCTGACTGTATTGATTGAGTGCCTCATACAGTGTGCCAGAACTAGGGGTTTTTCTTTAGGTCCCAATACATACTGCAAAGAACAACCCAGGAAACTCTGCTATTTTAAGGTTCCTAACTATTAGGAGGAAAGTGTCTTGCAACAAACAGCCCCAGAAAACAGGGCAGGTCAGAGATGAGGGAACACTCAAAGTCTCAGATACAAAGATCCTCACCTCATGGTAACACAGGGGGAAGGGAAATAGAGAAGTTTGAAGGCCAGTCTCCAGGGTCCTTGGAAATGCTAACCAAAGCAGATCTAGTAAAATGGAAATCAGAACTGATCTCTGAGATGAAAGCAGAGATATTGCACAATGTCAACATGATGATTAATAAAGCTCCTGGGTAGGAAGAACCAATATTGTCAAAATGGCTATACTCCCAAAACTACTCTACACATTCAACGCAATGCCGATTCAAATCCCAACAGCATATTTCACAGATCTAGAGAAAAAAATCAAAACTTTCATCTGGACCCACAAAAGACCTAGAATAACCAAAGCAATTCTAAACAACAGGGACATGGTGGGGGGTATTACAACTTTGAACCTGAAACTATACTATAAAGCCACCGTGATAAAAACTGTATGGTACTGGCAAAGTAACAGACCCAAGGATC
>PVIR01008002.1:0-58279 GCA_004026965.1 Petromus typicus
TATTTTTCATGTTACTTAGATTTCTGTCTTCATCTCCACAGCTAATAAGTCCTTGGACATTTTTGGACATATTCTACAAAGAAGTGTGAAAACACATTAAAAATATCAAAGCTGTTCTTCACTTTTATATGTTTCACCATAAAGCTACAAGACTGTTTAAATTAGTTATGTGAATTGTATCACTAGTCAAGATATTGGCGAATCAGGTTCAATACCGAGTGTCATTTGTCTCTTTTATAATCTGTAAAATTCTTTATTAGTCCAATTCTACTTCTTCAATAATTTATTCTGAGATGAAAGATGAGCAAGCTGGAAAATTACTTGAAGACCTTGATAGTGTTTGTAGGTCAAAGCCTGGAGCTGCAAATCAGAAAATTCTGCAACTCTTGTCCAGTGGACTGTCTAAGAGTAAAGAATCCAGACTATCCATAGCAATCCTTAATTTTGTCTAGGAAGAGTTTAAGAGTTCTCATGGCCTAGAATTTCCACCATGGAAATGGACTTGCTTTACACACCAGAAAGGAGAATTTAAAGAGCATTAAACACAAACTCCACATTAAATTTATCACAGTAAAAGGAAGAATTTGAGCCTAAAATACACTATGAAAGTCTTAGATCCTCTGGGTGAGAAATACAATGAAATAACTGCTTTTCATCCCAGGATAGATGAAAAAAATTTAACAGCATAACAAGAAAAAGAACTTTAATATCTTGTCCAAGTTCACACAACTAGCGAGTACAAAAGGATCTAGACTAGAATCAATTTGCTTCCTCAATAGAAAACTGAAAGCATAGCTTGACACATACATGAGCGTGCTAGAGATTAAGTGCATATGTACTTCTGGTCAGCTAATGCAAGGGCACTGGCATGTAAGCACAGAAAGTTTAGCTTCTCTTGAAGCTGCTTCCACCCACCTTAATGAAGTACCTCATGGCAACCTGTTACTATTTCATGAGCCAAGTTAAAAAAAAAAAAAAGCTGATGAGCAAGGGAGAAAGATGGAGGTCATTTTGAAGCAAACTGTCTTTATTTAATAATTCTCTCTTAGTCTTTGCTCTTCTACTTAAAGCTTAATGGAGCATTTACCTTTGTTTTCACAACAGGCTGTCTCTTCATTTGGCTTCTCATTAATTTTAAATGAACCATTGCATGTGATTTTTCCATCTCTTTCCACTTCCTAGCTCACCAGGGACATTCTTTGATTAAAAAAAAAAAAAAAAAAAAAAAAGCAGCCACGTGAGTCCAGTGGGTCCTGCACTCTGTGCTCCTAAGGAATGAAAAGGGAGCCTGATGCCTGGACTGTGAAGTGGGGAAGGTAAGGGCAGAGTATGGCAGGTATTGCACTGGAGCCATGAATGGATAATCACTCCTGTCACAGCAAATAGACTCTGTCACGAGGAATTCTGTGGTTTGCTAGAGGAAAGCAGCTTTCCCTGCAGGCTGCCAATCCCAAATGAGCTCCATACAGCACCTGCCGATCTCAGCATCAAGCAATTATTCCACTATCTTGCCTAAAAACAAAGGCTGTGCTGCCCTTGGGCAACCTCTGACCTTTTCCAGCTAACATAAACTAATTATGTTTGCAGCAGGTGGGAAGTGAGGGTTCCGTAGTCCTCCGTGGGAGTTGTCCTTCGCGCTTTGTGCCACGTTGTCAGTTCTTCCAGTCCAAAAAATGACTACACTTCCATCAGGGGATTTGCTGGAGGAAGCACTTAAAGAGATACAGGGAGGCCGTTATCACTGATAAATCTCAGCGCCCAGCATTTAGCAACCCTCCTGAGTGGCCTACATTGTTCATTTAGCAATGGTACAAGGAAGCCATTGTGATGTGTCACTTATCGCCAATTACAGCCTAGTTAAAACAGCTTTCTTTTTTTTTTTTTAAATTGTTTTGTTTTTGCACAACTTGCTAATGGACCCACGATGAGGTATAAGAAATAACCCAAGGCTCAGGCACTGAAGTGAGATTAGAGGTTAATTGAGAATTAATTATCCCAACAGTCTGAGATTTTGCAACCTTGTTCTGAGAGTACAGCCTGAAACAAAAAGGAGATAATTTGATACAGTTAGGAGGAAACAAGACAGTCAAACTTTCCAGAGGAGAAAGAGCACTGGCCAAGGAAACCAGGCCAGCGGGACCACCTGGGCCACTTCAGATGCCAAGAATATCTGTGGCCATTCATCCAGTGGCTGAAGAAGAAAGTGGTGTGCCCGTCATTTATCACATCCCTCCTCGCTACAAAAAAAAGTAATAATACAAGGTCAATGCTATAAACAGTAGGCATCCCATAGTAATTGAAATTCCAGAAACTGACTCATTAGTAATAGCTCACAGGCAATCAGGATTTCCTTTTCTTACTGAAGGTGCATCCAAGTCTTGAAATTGTATGACAGGGCATCTTAGTGGTCACCAGGGTCCCAGGGAGAGTTTTGGAGCATTTTTGAAGAGTTGTATATAAATAAACACCTGCTTCTACTGCTGTGAGGCAGGGGCTCACTAGGCCCAGCCTGGGCTGTCATACTGTGGCACATGCAGGCCCACATCTGCTCACTCTTGCTTGATTCTATCAAAAAGGGCCTCTTTCTCTGTCCCTTCTAGGCCATAATCAACACATTGTGTCTCAGGTTCAGCAGCAGCTGCTGCTCTTTATCTTGCAATCCAGAACTGTGGAACTATGACTGGAGGTTTCTGGGCTTTAATATTTGTTTTTGACTTAACCCTCTCCATTGCCCCCACCCCAAACACAACTGTCACACCCAGCTGGCAGATCCTTTGTACTGGAAGTTGACTAAAAATTGCCAACTCATTTTCTTCTTTTTTTTCTTTCTTTCTTTTTTTTCCCCTCAGTGCAGCTGGTGCCAAAATGGGATGATTTGTTTTGCTGCAGTCACTGAAGTTGTTGTTTTCTTTCATTTCAGCCCCATGCTGGCTTCCCAGCTCGATGCTGAGTCATTTGGTGCAGGTGTTCTAAGCGGCTGGTATTTATGTCACTTGCAGATGGTTTGGCTAAATCACACAATGTTCCTTTAGCCCCGGTGAGGTTTTCTCAGTTCCCTTTGATCGTGGGGCTTCCTGTGGGTCCTGCACATGTGCAGAACTTTGGGGCACTGGGTGAACTCTTAGATGGATTTTACTCCAGGTTGGTTGGAATAAAATCCCGTGGTCCGCTAAGATCCAACTGAGACTAAGAGAAGTTGACAAGAGGGAAAAAAACTCTAAAATCACAAGATACCACAGCTTAACATACATGGAAGAGTACAAATCCAGTGTGTAATAGAATGTGAGAACTGAATGCTGTAGCTGCCCAAGAAAATTGGGATAAAAAGAGACCATATTTTGTTTCTGAAGAAGAGAAGACCTATTTTGGAAAAGTAAGACCAGGAGAAGAGTGGCTATTAAGTATTAGAAATAGTTATATTTCCCCTTTTCTTCTCCATTTTCTCACCCCAGCATCTTTAGCCCACATTCCAATGTCCATTGCAGAGTGGGTCCAGAGCAAGGAGCTGCATTACTCATTTTATTTAATTCTGTCAGGAACATACAAATCATTACTCCCATCTGAAAAGACTGTCCTTTATTATAAAGAACTACCCTTCAATTTGGAAGGCTCAACCTATTTTGTTCCTGTCCAAATTTGCATCTTAGCAAGGTAAATCTCTGGGAAGCACCCCATTTTCAGAAACAGATCTTTGGAACAAGCTGTCCCTTCTCTAGAATTGTGAAATCCTACCACCCTAGGCTACTTTACTGCTTCTTATAGGTATTTTATATCCCAACTGTTTCCCAGAAGCAATGACTCTCCAGTCTAAGGCCGAAGCAGTCATGACAGTGTTCATTCTATAAGTGTATTGAATGGGTTGGAGAACTTGTTATTCTGTACCTCTTTGGTCCACACCCCCAGAGGCAATGATTCAGGTGTACAGAGGTGGAGTCTGAGGATTTGCTTTACTAAACCTTGATGGTGAAGTTCCAGGTCAGGTTTATCTTTGAGTTGCAATCAGCTTTAGAATCTTCATAATTTTCCATGAACTTCTGAAAAAGAGAGGATTAAAAGTGAAGAACACAGAGCCACAGTAGTGCTGATAATACAGAAAGTGACTTACCTGAGCATGTCAGGCAGCTCTTGCCACAATAAACATTAACCACAGAATCTCTGACAAACAGCGGTAAACTCATTGCTGTCCTTGGCAGAAGACAGTGAGAATGTGGCTCCACAGGTGTGCTCTCAGCCAGACATTTATACTGTAGTCTGTAGGTTGAGTGCAGAGCATCTCCACAAGTCTTATTTCAGGAGCCCCACACAGTCTTCCTGGTGGAGACTGGGAGAGGAAACATTACGCTCCTTTAAGCTTTAGCTAAGCACTGTGTGGTATCCTGTGCATCCACTTGCCATTGACTATAAATTGGCCAAGCCCAAGGTCAATAGGATAGGATGTGATGCTCCATTGTGAGGGATATTAAAGAGGGAGGGCATATTTTCTGATTGGTAATCTAAGGTACTATGATCATCTGGGATTTCGAGACTACTCAGTCCGATGAAGAAGGGACAACTGCTATGTATTTCATTACTTACCATCAGTTTTTAGGTTCTATTACCATTCAGGTAAGAGGAGCTACCAGGAAATCGAAGCATTAAGTGTTGCAACAGAAATCCATCTCAGTTCCCTATATTTTTAGAGGAAATTCTAGTGTTAACTCATATTACTTGATCAATGTAAAGGCAACACATGAGAAGTAGAAAATTCAATATTACAAAATTTTGTTTAGAAATGAGTACATTTAAATTTTTATTGTAACTAACGTAATCATTACTTGTCCTTATTTTTTCCTCTGAACTCTGAAACCAGATTTCTTTAATTAATTAAACCTGAACATTCACTAGGTTTTCAAACATCACCAACATCTCAACTGATGGTAATATATTAATTAAAAAACTTGTACCACATCTTTTATTTTTAATGTAGTAATGTCTATGAAAGTCAGTTGTCATTTTGATAGCTCAAAAAAACAAAGATTTATCACTGAACCACAAAAAATTCTATTATTAAAAGATTAGCCAATTTTGCAATACAATGCTATTTATCAGGAACCAATTTATGCACCATGATATCTGTAGTTTCTGGGTAAAGAATCACACATAATTCTGGCAAGAGGCTCCTGCACGCAATATTTTCATGCTTTCAGTATTCCAGAGTATCAAGCATCTCAGTTCTAAAGGAAACAAATAAAGGAGTTGTGTTAGGATTATCTCTCCAAAAATGAGTTGTATTTTTTAATGTTTGCAATACATAATGGATACATTCATTATAGAGAGTTGGTGCAATACATATTGTGATTAATCTTTTTTTATTTCCTTCTCCTTGCTTCGTCTTTCTGCTCCCTCCATTCCTAAATCCTCCTCCATCTCCAAAATGTTTACCTCCCTGCAGGGAATAGTCAAAGGTGTATTTAATTTTATGCCACTGATTTTTCCAACATTAAATGCAGGAAGACACCTGGGTGAAAAATGAACATAGCAATTTTAAAGAGGAAAAACAAGAAGAGGTTTATAGTCAAAGAACAATATGCAACTTTAAAAGTATGCAGAGACTAGGAAAAGGTCTTTTTTGATGAATCTGCTATCCAAGAAGATTTCTTCCAATCTGTTGGACAGTGTTATAGCTGCTAGCTCCTGTGACTATCTACACTAAAATCTAAGATAGTAAAAACAGAAATTCCGATCTTTACCCATATTTCAAGTGCTCAGCCACAGGGGATTAGTAGCTACTATATTATCAAGTGTATTGTTGAAGTATTCTCATCATAGAAAAAACTTCTCATGGACAGCATTGAGTTAGAGTGTTTTATTATTTAAGAGATGTTGGACTTAGTAGACTTAGTACTACGTATATAGAATCAATGAAGGTCTAAACATAATGCTGAACTCTAGACTTATGGTGGATTGTCCTAAAATTTGGACCTAGAGAATTCCCTTATAAAAAAAATAAACCATTATTAGTGATGATAATATTTCCATACTGATGAATAGTTACTTTTGCAACATGTGCCAAGCAAGCATTTGCACAAATTGTGCCCTTTATTCTTAGAGTAAGAGCTAGAAAAATTTTGAGAAAAACAAGGCAAACAGAAAAATAACTAATCTAGATTCACAATTAAGTGAAGCTATTTGGATGTAAGGCAATTGCTTTTCTTTGTTTTCTTTTATTTTTGTTTATTGATTTTCACTGGACTGAGACAATGACATAGAATGTTGGGGGATATGGGACAAGAATAAAGATCAGGATTCAGAGAAAAGCAGAAGAGAAATTGAAGAGTATTTGAGGTCTCACCAAAGAGGCTGAGATTGAATAGGAATAATTGAAGCAGATTCAGGAAAAAAATAAAGACAGAAATTTAGTCCAAAAATTCAGACAAGCATGGAGAAAGAGGGCACTTAAGAGATTTGTGGGTTTCCAAGCTCACCCCAGAAACTAATTTTAGGGCAATAAGACTGATGTAAAAATCAGCAAGTGAGTTGGATAAGGATCCTTTCCTTCCAAGAGCAGGTTGGATTGAGCATAGGGATACAAAGCCTTAGGACTCTGCAGTTTTTTCTGACTGCTGTTCTCAAAGCCTTGGGCCAAAGAAAATCTACAGCCACTTCCTTATTCTCACTGAACCTTAACTAAGCTGTGGACCCCAGAGAAAGAAGATACACTCACTCTTCTGATGTGGGAGAGCATACTGAGTAAGAGAAAGTCACAGAGCTTGGGAAACAACATCACAGACCATTGGGTGTTAAAGTTCAAGATGGTCAGTTATTCGAACCAGTTAATAGTATGGTGCTCTTATATAAAATGATTTATTAAAAACTTCAGAATACCCAGGATTACCTAGTCTTGTTTTATTGCAGAAAATCCTGCCATGGTGCTTATATTTCAATATTTTTTTATTATGTTACACAAAGAGGAAAAATATAAGTCTTCAACACCTGGGTTTATTAGTGAAGTATAACTGGGATGACAATATGATTTATCGTCCACACAGAGACACTTTTGAGAATGCATGTAATTATTTATAATTACACCAGAATCACAGGTGTAAACCACAAAGTGTGAAGAGACCAGGGCACACTATCACCCCAGGTATAGACCACAGCTGGATGCAATTGGATTCCTGCCACTTTCCAGCCCCAGCTGCTGAGTACTACCCAAAGACCTCTCCTAGCTGCCAGCTGATTTATAAGCTGATTGAAGTAATGATGTAAATGCTTCATGGTGAGGATGTCTGATGCTCATCTCAAGTAAAGAAGACAAGACAAACCTAACAGTCAAACTAGTGATTGGCATTATTGACTGTTTGTGTTTGAACACACAGCTAGCCAATTCATTCATTACATTGAAGAAAAAGTGTTCAATACTTAGTCTCCACTAGGGACAGGAGAGCATTTATTTTGGATTTTTAAAATGTAATGAAATGCCTACTTTCTTCCAACATCATGGTTCCTACTTCAGTTCAGGTGTATTATGAGGCACGTGAGGAATCTGAAGGGCACTTGGTTTTCATCACTGGTGCGACACTGGACTGGCATTTCATGGGTTCAGCTGGAATTGTTCATATTGGTGATGTTCTGGCTAGTCTCACATGATAAGGAAATCAGAAATATCTCAGCTGTGTATAAAAATATTCATAAATGCTAAAGTTTAAAATCTAACTTTATTTTACATATAAACATAAAGTATCTGTTTTACACTGTATGAAGAGCAATCACTCGACATACTGAAGGATTTTGTCCTTTACTTATTTAACATTTCACCAAGAAGTCTTAACTATTTGGAAAAATTGCCTCTGAGAAGACAACACAACCTAGCTGCATTTATAAATATGTAACTGACATTCAGTGTGACTCTATGGATAGATAAATATATAAATACTTTTTAAATTCAAATCTTTATTGGTATGTTATATATACACACATCATGGTTACATTCAGCATTGAAAATTTTACCAGTGTGTGACATGACTTTATTCTCATTTTTTCCCCTTCCTCTACCCAACCTACAGTTCTCTACCCCTATATACATAGGCTTTGTTTCCTTTTTTTTATTACTATCATATTCCTTTTCCCCTTGTTTTTATGCCTACACCCTCTTTACTTTTAAATATTTTCTATTTTACAACATCAACTATATATATACTAAAACTCTATTATATTTTCATCTTCTCATATGAGACAAAAGATTTGATATTTAGGCATCTGTGACCTATTTATTTCACTTATGAGGATGTCCTGAAGGTACATCTATTTGAATCTGAATGACTCAATTTTATCATTTTTATGGCAGAGTAATGCTCTAGTCTCTACTTGATGGACATTTTCGTTGTTTTCCAGATTTAGCTATCACAAATTGAGCTGCTAGTAGAACATCTAGAAACAACTCCAGATACACTGAGTCACCTCATCTTTGACAAAGGGGCAAAAAAAAAAAAAAAAACCTCAATGGAGGGAAGATAGCCTTTTTAACAAATGGTGATAGAAAAACTGGGCTTTAACCTGCCCGAGACTAAAGCTAGACTTATCTCTTTCACCATGTACCAAACTAAAATCAAAGTGGATTAGAGACCTAACTATTAAAAGAGTAACACTAAACCTGCTGCAAAACAGGTTAGGTGAAACTCCTGAAAACATTGGCTTAGGGAAAGACTTCATGGACAAAACCTCTATAAAACAAGAACTGGCAGAAGAAATCAACAAATGGGATCTCATTCTATTAAAAAGCTTCTGCACAGCAAAGGAAATCACCAACAGAGTGAAAAGGCAACCAACAATGAGGGAAAAAAATCTTTACTAGCCATTTCTCAGACAAAAGGCTACTATCTAGAATATATAAGAAGCTTAAAAAATCAGCCTACCCAAATTAAAAGACCCAATTCAAAAATGGGAATCTAAGGGCTGAGGATTTACCTCAGTGGTTCCGGCACCTGTCTTGCAAGTGCAAGGACCCAGGTTCAATACCCAGCAACCACATACCATACTGGGTGTGGAGACTCACACCCAGCAGCAATCAGTACTACATATCACAGTGCCAGGTGTGGTGGCTCACTCCTGTAATCCCAGCACTTGGGAGGCAGAGGCAGGAGGATTGATGTGATGTGAGTTTGAGGCTGAGCTTAGGGGCAGCCTGAACTACAAAGCAAGACCTTGTCTCAAAAAAAAAAAAAAAAAAAGGAATCTGAAATGAACAGACACTTTTCAGAGGAAGAAGTAAGAGCAGCTAAGAAATATACTAAGAAATGCTTAACAGCACTGGTCATTTGAGAGATACAGATGAAAACAACACTTAGATTTCATCTCACTCCTCAAAGAATGGCTGCTATCTCAGAATTAACCTGCAACAAATGTTGGCAAGGTTGTGAAGAAAAGGAACCCCTCTCCACTGTTGGTGGGACTGTAGACTCATACAACCACTGTGGAGATTAGTTTGAAGATGCCTCAAAAAACTAGGATTAGAGGTCCTATTTGACCCTGCTATTCCTCTGCTATGTATATACACAAAAGAAGTGAAAGATTCATATCACAGCAACATAGGTGCACCCATGTTTATAACAGCTCAGTTTGTGATAGATATATAAATATTAACAATCTAATAAGGAATTCATTTGTTTCGTTGTTTTTTAGTTTCCTGAGACAAGGTCTCGCTTTATAATTCAGGCTGGCTTCCAACTCCTGAAAAATCCTTCTGCCTCAGCCTCCAGGGTCTTGAGATTATAAATATGGCCAACCTCACTCCATTTATGCCTTCTAGTATACTTACACACAAGCATCTACATGTTTAAATACTTTTTTACATAAACAATTTTTCTTTACAATTTGTTTTTATTGTTAACTATCACATTATATTGACTTTAAGTATAGAGATTTGTATCAATCTCATTTTACTAAAGACAATATTGTAAAAAGATTAGAAATAAATAATCCTTGAAGCTGTTAGGTGTGAGGACCAGGGCTGCAAGTTAGAGCTGCCTTAGTACAGTCTCAAAGAGTTCAGGGGAAATGTAAATTCCCAGATTCCATCCATGATCTACAAAATCACAGTCTCTTAGGAGACATTCCAAGGGTCTATGATGTAACAGGCCTTCCGGGGGATTTTTGTATTGCTCTTCTACACACAGAAATTTGAGGATTATTTCTTTGAATAGGATAAAGATGAGTAATATATTGTCTTCAAAGAACTTAGAGTCTAACGTGAGATATAAAGATATCTTCCTACTTGAGTTACATGAGTAAGAAAATCCAAGAGATCATGAGAACCAAAAACACAATAGAAATGTGGCAATAACCTAATTCCAGAGATTGATAGACTGAATATGACGTAGTAACGGCAGAAAGCTGGCTTCTGTGACAAGTTTCAACCACACAACTTGATTAAAATGAATAGGAGTCAAGCTGTTAGACTGGGTACAGTTCTAAAACATACCCAGCAGAGATGTAGGCTGTTCCAGAACACATCATTCTCTACTTTTTAACAGGGAACAAACAGCTGGGATGTGTTATTAGTATGTTGTGTTTTCATAGGCTTTCTGGTTTTCTTTAGCCAAAGTCTTACAGAAATCTGCAGACAAATTAGTGCCCGCAGCTATAGGAAGTCTTTAGCTGACTTGAAGAACTGCTGAGTAAGTCAGGTCTCTAAAACAACAAGCCCATAACACTTGATGGATGCCTTTCACCTTCCCTCCAACCTGGGAAAGGCCTCTGAGCCAGTTACACCATTTTTGTATATCTATTCACTCTTAGTGATTAGAGTTAAATGTTAAAAATTGTCCCTACCCAAGACTACTTGGAAAAGCTTAGGCAAATCAATAGATTAAACTTGGAAACTTTTAAATAAATGGGCAGGAATTGAATCAGCATCTTAATGAAAGAAACAGAGTATTCAGTTGTGTGCCCTCTGGTCTGGTGATACTTAAGGCAACAGTGGATAAATGACTTTTGGTTTCTACATCTTCTCACATTTCCTTCTGGAGATGCACACAGTGTGTGTGTGTGTGTGTGTGTGTGTGTGTGTGTGTGTGTGTGTGTGTGTGTGTATTTTCATTCTAATCTCAGTATCGGGATCTAGCTGATATGAGTGCATCAAAAGAACTCATAAGATAATTTTGGTGCTGGACAAAATCTTGACATATTTCCTCCTCTTCTACACACAAGAAGGCAGCCTCCTGAGACAGTCTTTCCCTGAAGTACTTTTCTTGGATATTTGTTTTCAATTTGTAATGTTTTCAGGGTGTTTACCAAAACTGACTGACTCTCAGCAAGTCTGTTGTGTGTTACATTCTACACAGGAAAATGTTCCTGAAGTATTTTTCCATATCCATGGTACATCAGCTCATGGGCCATACTGTCTAGTCCCTATACTTTATGGCTTACATACAATGGCCACAGTTATTTTGTTGAGAAAGAGAGGGAGAAGGGGAGAGCAAGGTGAAGGGAGGGATTGAAGGGGAGGAGGAAAGTTGGAAAGACAAAGGGGGAGAGAGAGACAGAGAAAGGGAGAGAGAGGGAAGAAAAGAAAGGGAGAGAGGAGAGGAAAGAGAGAGAGAGAGTTATCAATACTTCAGATATCTTAAAACACAAAATTTTATGTGCTAAAGTCATCTGAATAGAAAGGTAAAAACTCCACCTCACTTTGGCTGGAGACAATTTCACAATGACATTCACCTCCCCCATGGTGCTAAGCGCTGCTCAGGAAAGCCTTTAGCAGCAGTTGGCCCTTCCTGTGCTAAAGCCATTCCCTTGGGAACATTGCGTTCTAACACTGGACAGTCCCAGGCCAGCCAGCCTAAGACAAAACCAAACCTCCCTGTCACTGGACGATACAGTCTGACACACTGGACTTCATCCTCCTTGTTAGGAGCTAAAAATCTATTTCTTTAGTAGATACACACACCACACACAAGCACAGTCTAACAGCATGTTGAAAGTTAACAAGGTATCCAATTTGGGCCAAGGATTTCTGTTTGATGAGCAGTGTCTATGTTTATAGAAGTTAAGAGTTTCTAGACTCTTAGGTGGCCTCTGGAAGACTTTTGGATGTGCACTGATCTATTAATTTGGGCAAAAATTTTTATCAGAGCACAAGAGTAAATAAAAGCTTAAGAATGGTGAGATTTAAATTTTCTAAGAAAATATCACTATTTTAGTGTTATATTTAGTTCATTTCAACAAAAATAGATTCTAAAATTGCTATAAGCTAGACAAACTGAATGAAGCACTTACAATGGATCAATGAACAATAAACAGACTTTGCCTTAAAGCTGTTGCCCAGCTTTGTGACATTATGACTCTGAAGATCATAGTGAATGTCTTTTTGTGCAGGCTTCCTATTCAATTTATACTAAAAATTTGAACTCAGATGTACAAATTGTTTACTGATGCTGTACCAAATCACCTGGCTAATTTATAGTAAAAAGTGTATTTGTCTAACAGTTTTAGAGGCTAAAAGTCCAATAGACAGTGACTAATAGACTAATGACACAATCTCATTTTGCGTGTCCCCTGTTGGCAGAGGAACCAAAAATGAAATGAGGCATTTCATGGCAAGACAAGAATCCTTGTTTGCTTTATTGTAACAGCTCACACTCGTGAGAACCAACTGGGCTCCCTGAGGACTGCGTTAAGACCACCTGAGAAAAGCTTCTATGACACAGTCACAGATCAATATGTGTCACCGTTGAAAAGTCTCAGCACTGGTTAACATCACTGCCCAGGGACCAGCCTCCAACATGGGAACCTTGAACAAATGGGACACAGCTAAACCAGAGCATCAGAGTCCACACGCGACTTTTGTTCACCAAATTGAATCTATTCTATCACTTAAGAACATCTGTATCCTCTTGGAGATTTTTTACTAATAATATATCTCTGACATCACTGTTAGACCTCTGACCCAGTTAACATTGTAACAAGTTAAGAATTTAAATGCCTGTTAAACTTTGAAAAGCTCTAGTCTACATACTCAGTAGGTCTATTCACCCCTCTAAACTATATAATTTCTAGAGAACCCCTCACTTTAGTGTTGTCATTACTTTCATCACTGTAAAATATTCATACTTTATATAACCACGATAATCTAATAAAATGAACTAAAGTGTATGCAATAAATCAACTTTCTTATTTCTCTCCAAACATGACTATGCTTAATTTTTCAAGGCAGAGCATCAAACTGATGTTCCTAGCTTTACTGCACTTTACAACAAATGTTCACAGATATTTGAATGAGTAGATATCAACAACAACACAATAAAAGACATTTGCAGAAGCCTTTGATTAAAAAGAAATGACCTGGATCTTGAATAGAATTGATAATACAAAATGTACAGAAAAAAAAAACACTTTGTAAAGCATGGGACTTGGGTCAAAGAAAAAATACAAATCCTGAGAGTCACTAAACAAATGAAATGAACTTTTAATTACTCCATAGGACTTTCTTGAGATAGATTCCAGGTCATAGCACAGAGAAGGCACCATAATGAGATTCTTCACTCAGGATAAGAAGACTTAGGTGTCTCCAGAAACCAGGTAGAAAATCACACAGAAAAAAGAGACTATTGTAGAGGAAAGAGATAGAAAGAGAAATCTGGAGGTCGTTGTAGGGTCTGCAGATGTATTTGATATGTCTACAGATGTAACAAACTGTTTGAGGCTCAGGAAACAACTACCTGCAAGAATTAGACACTGTTCCATGTAATTGAGTGCATAAGATCCTGAAAACAGCAATAAAGCCTCAAGTTGTGAGACACCCTGAAGAGGACACAGAAAAGTCTTCCCTTAGTAGCAGGAAATAATTAGTTTCAGAACATGCATGTTCTAGACCTGAGATGACAAAGCTTTTAGAGAAAGCAGCCCAAACCCTACTTATTTATCATAAGGTACCAATAATGCAATTAAACCTGAATATTGGGGTTATAGCTTAGAAGAAAATAACTCATACATCAGCATTTTATCTGAAAAGAAAAACAAATGGCACCTATTCATAGGCTTGCCATAACTGTCCTAGTTCCATCCAAAAGACAAAAAACAAGAGCAGGAGGATTAAACTGTTTGAAGATTTATTTACAGCTCTAATAAAACTTATGAATATATATGAATAGAAGAAGAGAAAACTTATAACATCTGATATTATATCTAATCAACTACCCAGGAATGTAAATAAGAAAAGGAAAGAACATTCCAAGGAAATGGATTAGTCATTTTGAATCGGTTTGAAATGCCCCACACATTAGCCATGGCAGACAAGGTAACCATTAAATTTTGAATGAATGAATGATTTTTAAGAACAGGACGTATCGTGCTTTTAGGAGAAATGTCACCATCTGGTGGTAAGTTCAGGCATTGCCGGTAAAGATATTTAAAAGTGTGATTTTTCTTGGGATTTTTCCAAATCCTTGTATAGCTATAAATGTCTAAACAGTTGAAGGCTTGTGTAGACTGTTTACACAAGATATATTCAACCATTTTCATATATGATTATATTTTTATTATGTACAGTATGTTATATATTTATAAATGTATAATATGTTATATGTATTAATATATATTTATGCATTGAAGTATTTCAAATTATGTATGTTAAAAACAGAACTAATAGACTTTCAGAAATACTGTTTAGAGAATTAAATGTCTTTCATTGTTTAGAAAAACATTTTCCTCTTTGGAGAAAAATGCCATTTTTACATGTCATTTAAATGTTATAATTTCACTTTATTCCGGGGATGGTGAGATGGTGAGTATCTTAGAGCTTTCATCGATACAATGTCCTTGGGCATGCACAGGACCCCCGTAGGCTCAAACCCCTGCTCTGTTCTGAGGCCTAGAATCGTATTCTTCGTCTGAAGTGATTTCCTTTTAGTTTCATTTATGGTTATGCAGCTATTGAGTGGGTTTTTGCATTAGAAAATAAGCTTTCTGAGGTTTTTTTTCTTCCTCTAGTTGAGTCTCAAATGCCAAAATAAACTCTGGTGTGTAGTAAATATTCAATAAACAAAGTTGAACTACTTTTGTATTCATTGAATCGAATGTGCTAACTCAATCTCGACATTTTTCTTCCTGACTTTTTCTTGAGGTTGGTCCACAACCGCTCTCTTCTTTTACTCCACAGTCACAGTCCTCCTCAATATTTGGTTATTCTTTCTCATTCTTCAGACTTGATTTAACCTGTCTGGTCCTCAAGCAGCTTCTTGTGAATCATTGGACTAAATTTCCTGGAGAAATGACTGTTCTTGAAAAGGTCTTGGGATATGTGGTTATGATGCTGGGTGGGGGGTGGTTAAGTATAGAATGTATTTCTTTCCCTCCAGGTATCATGTTTCACAAGGTCAGTTTTCTTCACTATGGATAGTTCAAAACATAACACAAAGATGGCGCTGGGAGTATATTTATTGAATTATTCTTTTCCATTCATATTTTCATCCAAATACTTCAATCATAATTGGGACAGGGGCTTCATTGAAAAACAAAAATGCAGATGCAATCTCTTAACTTCAAAAGAAAAAATCCAAAGCACTAACTCTGTATAATCTTTTCTACAAAAATCCCAACTAAAGAATAAATAAAAATAGATATTTTTTTAATTAATAAATTAAAATAAATAATAAATTAAAAATTTGCAGTATTACTAAGGAATCTCAGAAAAAAAACCCAGATCCAACTGGATATATTTATTCTAATATGTCTCTGGGTATCAATATAGATAGCTCATCAATAGATGGGTGCTTCAAGGGATTTGTAAGCAGTTGAATCACGGGCTATGGAGGCCGACATTTGCCAACATGTGCACTAGGCAAGAGTGGGTGACCAAAAACAATGGATATCATGGTTCTGGTCCAAGTACAGCCAGTATCAAGGCCTAGGAAGAGCTGTTGTTTCTTTGTGGTTCTGAAAGCAGAGAAAATACACACCAAAAAATCCCCAAAAGTCCTACCTTGAATGTCAGTTAGGAAGATTTCCTCTGACTTACAAGAATGTCAAATTTTTGATCTGTTGAGTCTTCAAACAACCAGTAGGGTCCACCTACAAAAGGGATGCTGAGCTGCTTTACTGTGTTTGTGGATTCAGATGTTAATGGCACCAAGAAACACCCTCAGCAACATAAGTGGAATAATGTTCAACCTCATACCTAGTCACTGTAAGGCACAGAGAAGTCACCACATAAATGTAACCATCACAGATCTGCCTCATACATACACACACCCCTTCTTAAACAATTAAGTCTCGAAATAAGACCAAGATCATTTATTCCATGAACCATTTAACAACTATCATAAATGTAATTTAAAATGAAGTAACACCTTCCCCAGAAGAGAAGATACAAGACTTAACAATACACCTTACATTACATGACAGAAGGATAGGAGAGGGAGAAAAATGAAGATATTGATTCTTTTGACACAGTAACATATCCGTAGCAATTGAAGAAGCAAATACTCAAGACAGTTACAGTCCTCATCTCAATAATGGTAACATTCTTATAGCTGTTATTTATATCTGTTTTTCTTCAATAGCCTTTCTCTTTTCCCTTTGCCTTTAGTAAACATCTCAGTTGGTGTTTTGTTTTTTGTTTTTTTGTTTTTGTTTTGTTTTGTTTTGTTTTTTTAACGTGGTGAGGTGACTCAAACTTTCATTCCTGAAGAGTCTGGTTGAGTTGTACAGTATTCCATTGACTGTAATATCCTAAGACATCCTCAGGGATGTTCTGTCTGCCAGGCACACCATTCCTTACTGCTATTGTAGAGTAACTGACCAGTTATCCCACTTGGTAGTAAGAGTCAAGGACCTTAGTCAGCAAAATAGCCTACTTCTTCACTAGTTGACTCAGAGGCAGGAGTAACCAAAATGGCTAATTTTTAGTTCAATGGAATAATTTGTACATCTATCTCTTAGTAGATTTCTCCCTCCGTGGTGGGCAGGGGGAGCTAAGACCTATAGGCCAAGTGAGCATGTGGCTGTGGAAAGCAGAAGAGAAATATTTCAAGATGTATTACTGGACACTGATAAGGTAATAGACAATGCCACTTCTATTTCTATCCCCTAAGTCCCAGACCTACGAATCCCAGCTATTGAAAAATGAGCTCCATATACCTAAGAGAACACAGAGCTTCTGGAGAACCTTTCTACAACTGCTGGCTGATATTGTAATGCTGTCCTCAAAAGAATGTACCATGGGTTAAAATAGCTTTTTGCTTCAAGATGGTGGGCTACATGGTTAGAACAGTAAATTTCATAGCGTGGGCCGTTTCCCCATTTCATTTCCTGTGAGGTTCTTTCATTGATGAGATATTATGCTATATGGAATATGATGAGCTCACATAAGGCATTTTGTAAGCACATGGGTGGTAGTTTGGGAATACCTCTGCATGCAAGGAAAGTAAGTCTATATCCAGAGATTATGTGCTAGGAAGCCAAACACTGCACCTTTCCATGATGGAATGGTAATTAGCTTATCACTGAGTAGTTAAGTGGCTGATCATTGCAAGGATGGTGTCATATCAGTAGCTCTGATGTTTGCTGTCAACAGACTCAACATACAGCAGTCATCAGAGTCAGGTCTGCGAAGGTGAGTGAAGGTCTATGTGCTGAGACATTAAATAACTTACACACTTGGTACCATGAATGCTTTGATCATGAACCCAATATGGAAAGACAGGAATATTTGGCAAAAGAGACTAACAGTAATTCACAGAACAGATATTGAGCTTCATTATAAAAGACAATCCCAAATGCCATTGTCCTGAAGAGCAAAAACCTTCAAGTCAAAAACTCCCCAAATCTAAAGCCCTAAAAATAATAACTGTGAAAGATTAAATTCCTAGACATTGGACTCAAATAAGCCTATATTCCAAAGTCAAAATTCATATAAAAATGTATATAGAATAGGAAAGTGAATTTTAAGTGTCTTAGTCACTTCTTGCCACTGAGACATAATACCTGACACCCACAATTTAAAAGAGAAAAAGTTTACTTTGGCTCTCATTTTTGTCTATAGTTGGCACACCAAAACAGGAAGGGCATGTGCAAGAGTCTGGCAAAAGAAAACCACTCACATCTTGGCTACAGAGAAGCAGAGAGGAAAAGTTTTGGAGGAAGAAAAACACTTCCAGGTTGTGGCCTTAGTGACCAGTTTCTTTCTAACTGGTTCCTACATCCTAACATCAAGTCAGCTCTCTCACCCCCAAATTTTCATCTCTTAAAAGGTCCTCCCTATGAAAGCATGCAGCTCTTGTGGGGACATCCAGATATCACTGATCACACTATGGAAGAGATCAACCAGGGAAAAATGCAGTTAAAACTCACATGAGTTTCCTGTAGTATTTACATACCTTCATTGGATGAAATTTTAGGAGCTATTAATGAATTCAATTGAGTTTTCCAATAAATTATTGAATAATTGAAAAATTATTATGTATATAATCATTTAATAATTCACTTACATAATAATAGTGTTTCATGATCCCAGGAATGTTTTCAACAAATTTATGTGCACTGTGTTTTTCCACATTCTCAAAAAACATGGAGACATAGAAGATAATGATATTTCAGAAGGAAGATTCACGTCAATGTGTACCAACCTGTACATTCATTTTAAGTGGGGCAATATCACACTGAAAAATATGCATGTATTCTTCAAAGATATCATACCTAAAAGAAAAATAAGCAGATGCTTATTAGTTTTATTCAAAATAAAGTTCATGGTCATGAAAGTCACCAGTTTATAGACTACTTCTGCACAGTTGCTCATAATCTACTCTCATCATACAGTTTTTTATATATTTTTTAGTTTTTTTTCATTTTTGCATACTAAAATTTTTTACTCACTAATTAAAATGGTCAGTAACGTATGTTATAATTTGCTATGCTGTGCATTTTATCACCAAATTGCTTACAATACTGGCAAATAAATTGACAGACTCCTCAAAGTCTATTTTTATGATACTGACCACTGACTTGAAGTACAAAAGCGTGTGTGTGTGTGTGTGTGTGTGTGTGTGTGTGTGTGTGTGTGTAGCAACACCGAAGTACTCATAAGCTAAGGGATGTCCTTTTTGACATCTATGTATGTGACAGATAAAATGTGTCAAGATTTCAGCTCTTTGGTGGCTGCACACACTGTGGTGACTCATAATTGCTTTTTGGATGATTTCATTGAAAGACTTGGGTTGTTTATCAAGGTAATTCAAATGACCACACCAATAAACCTGACTACAGAATAAGTATGACATGAGTTTGTGAATTTTGCTTTTTGCTCTATTTTTTATAAATATGATTTTTCCTAAATAGGATACCGGTGCAGCTGAGGCTAGCATAGGTAGCTGTTTATACTTGAAAGGACACAGTGGCCATCATTGCCTCCTTTATTGGTGACATGACCTGAGAAGTGTTCTCTTGTATTTTTGTTTCTCAATAAGTCTCTCTCAAAATGCAAATATGTGTCATTTAAATATATTAATTAATTGTTCTAGAATTCAATTCTTGGAATTTGGATCTTTTTAGAATTTTTTAATCGCCAGAAAGTTTGATATTTCAGAATTTCAAAAGTTGAGATTATGGCATTTGTACCTGTGCATCCACAGAGCAAGTCATCTTATACCCTCATTACTATCCTACTCTGCTGAAATCACCATTTGGTAAGCATTCATACATAATACAAATATATTCTTTTTTTTTTCTTGGTCATTCAGAGATATATTCACAATGAATGTAAATGCTGTCTTCAGATTGTCTTGCAACCAGTTTTCCAATCATATTCCTTCCAAGTATTTGACCATCCATTTAAATGACTGCTCTTCTTATAAACAAAGTGCACATTCAGAAAGGAGGCTGCACATTCTGCCTCCTGAGAGGATTCCCCTTTTGTACCACTATTTTTGAAAGATGACCCATAGTTCTCTAACTTTCTGTGTCTGTGTGATGCATTGATATCATACAGGACCTTCTGAAAATCAAGTCAAAATGCTAGAATTTGAATGTATTCATCACCTCCAAAGCATGTGTTGATATTTAACCTCCAGTATAAGAACATTAAAAGGTGAGGCCTTTAGTGAATGATCAGACCATGAAGTCCACTCCATCACTCGTGGCTTAAAGCTCTTATTAAGCAGTGAGAAGATTAGGCTCCCTTTAGTTTTCACCATGTGAAATCCAGTGTCAGTTCCCTCTGGAGAATGCAGCAACCAGACATCTCTTGGAAGATGAGACAGGGTTCTCACTAGATCCTTAAACCATTAACACTGTGATGTTGAACTTGCAGTTTTCAGAACTATGGCAAATGAATGTCCATTTTTTATAAATTATCCAATCTTTATATCTTAGTAGGAAAAAAAAAAACAAAGACACTGTCTTCTCTTCCTCTATCAGTTGATCTCATGATGTTTACATGATCTCAATGGCTTTTCCACTGGTTAAAGCTGGAAGAAGATGGCCGAACAGAGGCAGAGACAACTATGGGCATTTGGGTCACTTCTTTGTGTGATTTACCTGAGTCTTTAGGTCTATTGAGTGAATTATATATTTTCTATACAAATCCAAATTTATATAATGGCAGGTTAGATACCAACTATTTCCTGAAGGGCAGTTCAAGTCACATGTCACTTTGGTGGCTCATTGTCTTGTATTTAGGTTTTCCTAAACTCCAGCAGCTGGTTAAGAGTTATTTCACAAAAATAAGAATGCAGCCACCAAGGATGGCACTGATAAGCTCTAGGGCAATACTTCAAATCTTAAGAATTTATTTCATGCTTCATCTGTGGGGACCTGGCAAAGCCAGAAAGCAATACTGTTATTTTCAATGATGCTTCCAAGACCACCAAACCTGTTGAAATGTCTGGTTCCATGACTGAGCAGCTAGTGCAATAGCCTTAACTCATTATAGTTTTTTCTCTTGTTCTGAGCTCTATTCGAAACTACTAGCTTTGCAACACTGAATAAATGGGCTCCATTAATGCATCTTAATAAATCATATATTACCTGAAAAGCCCAAGGCACTCCTCTTTTCTAATCTCAAGAGGAACCATTTAAAACAAAGCATGCATCACTTTGGAAGAAATTCTATAATACACCCCATACACTGGGCCCCTAAGTAGTAAAACTAAGAACCTATTGGTATTTTCTTTCATACTCTGGCACACAAATGTCTTACTAACAAATCAAGAATAGTTGCTACTTGTTGAACACTAGCTTCCATCAGCATTGTCTCATTGATGCTTTGGACCAGTGTAATATGTTCTAAGTGGGAAAGGTGGTCCTTGCAGTTTAAATCGAGATGTGGGGCTGGAGGTCAGAGGTACTCCAGAGATGAGATTATTAGAGATGAGATTGCTGAAAGCAAACTATCTTTGTTTGTCGTTGTAGAAAAGAATGGTTACAAAGGCATTTGAACATCTAATAACTTCATAGCAGAAATCAAGGGATATCCATTCTTTTGCTCAAGCAGTGAAATCCTGGTTGGCACAGGAACTACAAGTGCAGTGGCCATCTGCTTAACCTGACAGTAGCTATTCTGTCACTCACCTAGATCCATTAATTTTCCTCACATGCAAGTTAAGTCGGGATGTAGTGGGAACTGCAACCTCTAGAACTTTCAGTCTCTAAGTAGTTTTCATTTGGCTTCTTCCACAACAGTGGTCCACATGTCACAGCTCAAGAAACAAATGTTGAGATTGTTTCAGTCACTGAATATGCCTCTTGCAATTACACATTCCAGAATGAGGAAGAGGATCCCGGGATGAGTCCCAGCAGCTCACTCCCCCTTATAGGAAGGACCTGAATTGAAACTATACTAATTACTTGACTCCCACAATCTTCTCTTCTGTGTAAAGGGCCACAATGATGTTTTGTGATTCTGGGAATTATAGTGAGTTCAGGGCTAAGGCCCAGTCATTCCCAGAGAGTATGAGTGTGGAATATATATCTCATGAATAGTTACTCTATTTTAGTCATTCTAGAGAAAAAGGAAGGAAAGATTTGGGGAAGTATAATAAGATCCTTTCTCAAAAATTTCTTTACTCAGTATATTCTGGTAGTACAAATAGGGCCAGTCTGGGAATTTATTAATAGAGTGACTATCCACTTATTATTCTGATTATACTTTCCTTCTGTGACCTGAAAATTTTTGCTTACACAGATAAGATAAGAATTTATTGTTTTAAAATATATTTCACTTCTAGAAAAACCATGGTACATCAGCTTACACCGTAGGTCTGAGCAAGTCAGGCTGTTCTGATTGCTACTTTTACTCTGTTAGCCACTAAAAATTCACTTCTGCCTTGCCTTTGGTAGTGCCATGCTGTCACTCAACTTCTATCACTCATATTTGATTGCTACCTATTTATTGTATTTTCCAATTTAGTAAGTTCAGTTTCCACTGTAAAGTCTGACTTCCAGAGAAGATCAATGCAGAGCTCCATAAGGAGGCCAGAACATCCCTCACATATTTATTTCTCACAGCTGTGATAAAAGGTATGTTTCCTGGCCCCTCCCAGGGTCAACGAATAGCTCTAAACAACAGATCTACCCCAACATACAAGTCTGCCTAAGTTTCTAAATTCCTTCCTGTAAATTAAATCAAGACAAGTATGTAATTTTCACCTCACTCACTGTGAGCTATCCTTTCTTTTATAAAATAAACACAAACAAACTGTTTTCTATTATATCCTAAACTACACTAACTGCAGAATCTCTGCTTTGTGAATCCTCATCAAAAAGTTCATGCTGAATCAAGACTGTTACTTCTACCATTGTGATATTTTCTTAATATAATTTCTCAAAAATAGAGTCATCACTGTCTTGTGTGGGACTTGTCTCTTGAGTAACCATTATAGTTTTTCAGGCAAAGAAAAGTACTCATGAGTGGGGAGAGGCTACTTCCCCAAGGGATTAAATTAACTTGAATTTCAGAGATTGGTATCTCTCATTTCATCAACATTTCTTCACCCATATCACCATTCATTTCTAGGATCCCATTGTTTTCTATTAAATTCTTATGCTTTAATATTAGACACTTCCAAGGGTTAGAGTCACATTATTATTGCAATTAATCCTGTCAAAGGATAAGATTCTGGACTGGGTTTTAACCAATTATAGTCCTATGCAAAGAGAAGATAATGAACTACTTCAAGGCATGCCTAGAAATATTCAGTTCATTTATGCCGTGTATGAACTAAGAATTTCAATCCTTGGCTCCTATTTCTCTTTTTCCACGTTATCCAGCAGCATAAGGAGCAACTTGCCAGTCTCATTACATTCATTAATTTGACAAAACTGCTCACAAGTGTTACTTAAACAGTAACTCACAACCTTGCATCTACAAGTGGCTGATAGGTAGTATCCAGTGATATTTATTTTATTTATTTCTATTGACATATGTAATTCTATCAGGATTCTTAGAGTTTTTTTCAGAGAAACAGAGCTAGTAAAATATCAATATTTCTGTAATCAATGAGCCAATTGCTCAATATCTTGACAGCTGCTGTTAACAAGTTGGAGATGCAGCAGAGCTCATCGTGGTGATCTTCCAGTTCCATAATGCCCTTAGACACAGGAAGATACAACCTTTCATTTCAGTTTTAAAGGCAAAATTTTATAATAATGCCTCAGGTGCAAAGCTGTCAAGCAGAAATTCTGACTTACTGGAAAAAGGGTCAGACTTACTGTTCCATACAGGTCATCACTGACTGCATGACCCCCCCGCCCCCACCAGGGAAACAAATCTGCTTTACTCCGTCTGCTGATGCGAATGTTAAACTTATGCCAAATCACCATAGATGCACATTCAGAAGAACTTCTTTCCAACACTCATAACATGATGACTTTGTCAAGTCAAAGCATAAAATTAAACATTGTCGTATCTTCTACATTCTAATATTGACCATCGTACATATGATTATAACATAGTTTCTTGTAGTCAGTGTAAGGGGGAACAGATGTGTATAATTAAGTACAGTGAAAAAAATCACAAAGTTCCCTGGGAAGTGTGTTCTTGTGAAAAGAGTTAGTGTATTTTCCATAGAATATGTGGCACTTGAAAATGAGCAAAGGGCCTAATCAAAAATGATTTTATTAATGTGCATCTTATGCTGTTGTCCCTGAGAAGCAGATATTGAAATAAGAATTTTAAAATAAGTGTTTTATTTAAAAAATCACCACAAAACAACAATGATGGAGTAGAAAAGTGAAATGGAGAAACAGGCAGCTGCCAAGGTGAACTGCGAAGCTCCTCCCTTCATCTGGGGCTTCATCTCACTAGTGAGGAGAGAGAGTGTTGGAAATGGAAACAAAACTCTCAGTTTGATGCTCTCAGTGGATGAAAAGCCTGATGCATTTTAATGACACAGTTCATCCTCAGGATGAACTTCTCTACCAAATATTAATTTGTTGGCCTTTGGCCTTTTGTATGTAGAGGTAGCTCCCATGCCTAAAATCTTTCAGACAAAGAGGTAGAGAGACTAGTATATGTGAGATATATTTCATGACCTGAAGTGGCAATGGGGGAGGGAAAAGGGGAAAACAACAGAATTTCCTAAAATGAAGTAGTAATTAGGATTCTTCCAGTGACACTGAATGCTGTCAAAGTCTTTGAAATTAGGATAAGGTGAAAATAAAAAAAAAAAAAAAGACTGGGTAGCCCATGCATATTGAGGAAGTGAATGCCACAAGGATGTCAGAGTAAACTTAATACTTGCTTTCTCCCATCCTTCCCCTACAACCACTCATTCAGCTTTATACTTTTACCTCATGCTCCTTGTGTTTATTTGCTATTCATATTATCTAGACACTGAAATATAACTTCATGCAGACATTCGTTTTGGTCATTGGAAATTTTGATACCAAGTTGTTAGCCAGTGTTCTAACAAGTTTAACCCAGTAATTTCACAAACATTTCAGAGGCATTTGAGGATGTTTACAATTGGGATCCACACTTGCCTTCTTCTGCCATTCTAACCATACTAACAACCCGTCCAAGTTCCACCATTCCAGCCACACTAAACTCTACACTGTCTTTCTCACTCACTGTGTATCTATCCATGCGCTGGTGACCTTATACCATTCTTTTCTTTTTTCCTAAGAACTAGGTAGATAGTTTCCCGAGTACTTATCTGTTCAGGTACTCCTGGTGCACATATACCTTCTAACACATGTCGTTTGGCATATGCAGTAAAAACTCACTTAGAAGAGCATGCAGAAGACATTGTATAATGGCCATGATGGAGGATGGACTTGGGCCTCTGGGCCCTAAGTAGTCATGTCTCACCAATGAGAAGTGTACAACAGGAAGTTGATGCCAGAAAGAAAATGAATAGATGCATCTATTCAAATCAGATTCTGAAAAGAGGACAAGCCATATAAAATACAAATTATGTGTGTTCTTGCTCTATTCCCTTCTCCACACTTTGTTTCACCTGGAAAACAAGGGGTCACTTGCAAGACATGGAAAACAATAAGCAGTAGTGAGTGCCATGCTATCACAGGGCATATTCAACGTGTGGCAATTGGAGAGCAAATAAGGTATCTGAAAATTAAAGCCAAATAAAGAATACTGCCCATCTGGATTCTTTCACATTCAAGAAGCAGCAATTTAAAAAAAATCAATTAGGACTCTACCTTTCTCTTTTCCTCATTTTTCATTATAATTCCACATTGTTCATCATGTCAAAGACTTGCTGAATCATGAGTTATAGGTCAAACTCTTGTTATGTAAATTTATAGTGTGTAATTCTCTAATTATGAAAGGCTAACACATGGAATGGCTGACATAACCACATTAGACAGTGGCGGAAAGAACCTCTCTAAGTGTGAACAGTAAATGTTGTATCTTCATGATGACACTTTCACAGTCTGAAATGAAATCTGCCATTGAAATGAAATCTGAGAGAGGTAACCTGAATTTGATGTCTTGTTACACGGAGGTAGTATTCCTTCAAAAATTTTACCACTATCAAGAGAAATGATCACCGAAGCACACATCAGTTTTATTCTCTTCTCCTTGGACATTACAGAATCTTTACCTTGCAGATCTGTCCATTTATCAGTTTCCACCATTCAATTTCAATGTGCTCCTATTTCATGGAAAGAAATTATCTCAGAGTGTGTTAGTATATGCATGTACTAAATCAAACATCTGATTCCGAGAAAAATATAAATTACAATGCACTTCTTTTTGAGTTTTTTTATGCTCAGTGAAAAACTTTGAGGTATTAGAACTACCTAGATCATACGTTCTTATATAAAAAGACATCTGGAAACCCATGGAGAAGAGCAATAAAATAAGCCCAATCAGGAGCACTCTGAGTCCTCAGAAGCAAAACTACACAAGAGTAGGATTTTCCCCTAGAAGGACATATGGGAATCAGGAATCAAGGCAGGAGGTGCCCCTGATAAAAAGGGTGTGGAATCTTCATTCCCTAATACCTGGAAAACATAAATATGGTTTTTCAGTAAAAATAACCATTCCTCATTGCCTGTGTAGCCATGCGGGTTGGTCACTTGGATTGAATTTCAAAGTCTGTATGCAATTCTTCAGAATTCCAGAGAGGAGCTTTGTTAAAGGGAAAAGAATTAAGAATACATTTTTAGTATCAAAAACAAATATTGGAAGCCACTTTGTGCTACCAGCTAAGGGTCACAAAGCCTTTAAGAATATGAGAATCTGAATACATTTCCAAAATTCTTAACATAGGATTTTCCATATAGTATCAGTCAACGTGTTTATCATATGCAACAATTTTCAACCAAACATGGCTTTCTTCCTCCTCTGTATAAAAAGGAAAACATATTTTGAAAATATAGAGTTCTTCTATTTGCCTTCTCTGTCCTTTTGCTATCCTCTGTTTCTTTAAAAAGAAATGTCTTTATTTAAGTGTACATCTCTGTTCTTCTTCATTCAAATACTGGGTGGGCTTTTCCCTTGCAGAGCCAGCCACACTAAATGGTTGTGACCTACAGTAGTATAAAATTTCATCTTATTTTATGTTTTGCTATGCAAGTCAAGTCAGAGCCTGACAATGCAGAACCATGGAATACAGTTCTAAAGAGAAAGGTACATCTTTAACAGGTATCAAAAGAAAAAAGGGGACGTATGTACTTTTGTGAGTTTAATTTTTCCAAGAAATATTTTAATTGTCTTCATAATATTATGGAAATTACAGCATCATCGATACTTGGGGTAGATAAGGTGAATAGGAAATCAGTTCCATCTATGCCCTTTCTTCATGCAGAAAGTGCAGTTGCTAAATGGTTAAATGCCTTTGTTCACACACTATTTGCTTTGAGAATCAAAGTCGGTGAGAAAAGAAGTGATAAAATCTAAACACAACTCAAATCTGGAGTCTAGTTCATTATTACTGAAATGCAAGTTTAATTATAATATCATTACAATCATTTGATATCATTATATATAATTTAATTATAACATCATTTATAATGATAAATTGTTATTGTTCTAAAGAGGGAAAACTTCTGGTATTTCTTCAGTAATCTACTTAGGAAAATAACTATAATTTCTTATAGAAACATTAAAATTAACAAAATACTACTAATTCTATGATAACATTGGATAAAGGAGATGAGAATACAATTGTCCATAATCATGTGTAGTTGATGTATTTTTAACATTTCCCTAATGTATTTTTATCAGGAAGTGAGATTTTTGTCATGAACAAAAGAGTCTATATGATATGATCTTCTTTCCACTTCTTGAATAAAAATATAGTGCCTTTTTAAGCACATTTACCTTCTTTTTATGCCTAAAATTGGCCAAAGGCAATATGATTTTTGTAAAAGGACCTAGTGGTGTGAAATCTTTGACTGCCAATGCCTAATTCTAAAACTGAGGTTCTGGGGAAATGTGTGGCCTGAACCATGCCAGAATGTCTTGTTTTATGTTTAAATGGTCACAGATTTAAAGCTGGACTGCAAAAAAGACTTGGAGTTAATGACGTCCTTTACTTTTTAAGCACTCATCCAAGCGTGCACAAACACACAGGAACACCATACGCTTTAAATCTGTGACCATCATGGAAAAGCCCGACCCTGGGTTTTGTACACATTAACAAATTATGTCCCATTAGTTCAATGCAGAAATTAATTGTGGGATTCTTTTCAAATCCACATTGTTTCCTGGCTCTGTTGCGGGCCATTCAATTAGACACTTCTCAAGGCCTTTGTGCAGAACTAAACGCAGCTAATTGTTCCATTTCTGCAAGGAGTGATTCATCTCCCAGATGTCTCAAACCTTTCAGCAACTCTGCCCTACCAATATCTCTGCATATGAAAATAGAGGCATGTGGGACTCACGCAGAGGGGAGAGACCGGGAAGTAAATAGAGCAGGTATTCTTTATGCCTGCCCTTTGCTTTGATTAATCTTTGGTGAGAAAGGACTCCTGAATCATTCTCTTGACAGGACAGCCCCCTTCCCCTATCAGGCTTCCCATGTGAGGAGCGATGGATGAATGCTTCCCTTTTTCCTTCCCTCCAGGTGCAGCCCCGTTCACACTTGAGCCTGACAGCACATAATAGAATGGTTTCTACTTGCCCACTGCCTTGGCTCTGTGTTCTTTTCTCCTCCAATGTTTCCCATTTGTTCACTTGCCTGTGACAGAGCCAGTCAAACTAAAAATGTACAAAACACAACACACAGTCAGTCACTTATTTCCTTGGAGTCCTAGAGTACGTGTGCAAGTGTGTGTGCGTATGTCTGTACTCTTACAGAAATTATGGCCTTAGATTAAGTCAATGGAGAAAGACTCTTACACCCTAAATGATTAGATTACTTGAATTCTTTTGGATTTGACTTTGAATTTTTTCCTCTATCCTACCATTATATGCATATGAGGTCACTTATCTATTATAACAGATGAACATCTAATAATTAAAGTTCCACAATGATGTGTCAGGGCCTGTTGTCTATGAGGTTACAACCCTATTTAAAGTATTTGATACCTTTTTATTATTAAATTTATTCTTTAAATTGGACACAAATTGGCAAGAGTCTGATTTAAGATGAAATGAGAAACTGGTCCCTGAAACAATATTTTGACTTTATGTCAATTCATATCTAGAAGTAACCTGGTCTTACCAAAAATAATGAAGCTAAATATTGGCCTTGGTTTGAGCTCTCTGAAAGCAGACATAGAGATTGAGATATGAAGGCATATAAATTATTTCTTAAGGAAATGAGTTAAAGAAGATTCAAAGAATGGAAGGAAGCCTGTAATGGGCCCATTATCCATAGCTGGTACTCAGTTCCAAAGGGGATCCCCAGCAGTCCTTATAGAATCCACAATTCAAGAGCTACTATACAGGGCGAGGGAGTTGTAATATTTATACACCAACATCTATCAGTTCATATATGTGTGCCGTGCCCAAACAAGCTAATCACACTAGTTTACCCAGAGTGATATCTGATCACCAAAGATCTTCAGATAAATTGAAGGAGACACAGTTGTTGTTAAGGGAGTGGAGCTAGGGAGTCACAGGATGGCAGGACATAGGTACTATCGGGTTTATTATTGTGCTTTCTGAAACTTTAACAGAAATAACCAGGAGCTTAAAATTGCTTCCTGAGACTGTGCTGCTGTAGCATCTACCAACAGAAGCCTCTGAATTTGAAATGTAGATCATACCCAGCTCTTCACTGTGTTACACTCATGTTTCTGATTGCTGTTCTCAGTCCCTTCTCTCCAGACTGATGGTGTGGTTAATTAACTGGAGATCACAACTCTAGAAGAAACTGCTTTTCTTATAGTTTTACAAGTTCAAGGCGTTTTCCCCCCCTGAACTCTTTGAGAGTAACACCAAGCAGATGTCCCAAGTCTTTGAATATCTTCCTGAATATCAAGCAAGTGAGGATATTCTCACAACACAACCACAATACATCCACTGAGATCAGGAAATTGATCTCGGTGCATTTCTACTATCTAATTGAGAACTCATTCTAAGTTCATCAACTTCTCAGTGGCAATCTTTAGAATAAAAGGATTCCTTTCACAATTATGTTATATTGCAATAGACATGACATTTTAGACTTTCTCATTTTGTATAAGATCTTTAATCACCTCTTAACTTTCAGATTTTGCTGTTTAGTTTACTAGGTGCCCTGCAATTTGGATTTGAATTTGTCTTGTTTTTCTTTATAATTCAATTTAAGTTATGAATCACTGGGAAAACTGACTACAAGAGCTAACATTTTCCCTTTAATTGTATCATGTCCATGAACTGTGATTTGTCCCATCATGTGTGGTATTTGGTTCTTTGGTTGATGTAGTATATTCCATCTCTCTGCACTGTATAATCACTCTCTCACTTTTGTAATTAAGAAATATTTTGAGGGGAGGTACTTTGAACCTATATGGATACTTCACTAGTCATTGAAATCATATTTATCCATTTTACATTTATTTACATCAAAATATTTTCATTGATTTCTAGGTTCATCATCTTCACTGGTTCATGTATTCTGTCTGATGCTCAATTTGTCATACCTTGGACCCATAGAATTCTCTCTCAGATAGCCTGTCTCCAATTTTCATATGCATCCACCACTTTGATCACTTCTGGGGAAGAATTTTAAAGTCCATAAATCAATTGTGAAGCAACCACTCTGAACCAAAAAAAAAGTAATACACCAGTGAAAGAATATATATATATATATATATATATATATATATATATATATATATATATACTATAAATATATAATATATAATGGATTTATATAATATAAATATAATGGCTATTATATAAATGGATTTACTCACTCCATCTCCACTATCATAAGAAGAAAGGAATGAGAAAGACAAAATTAATCCATGACAGTGGAAAGTTTGAGATATAAGGCAGCTTTGGAAACAGAGCTTCATATTGACAGACACTCCCAACATTGAACATCTAGAATCAGAGAAAAGATTCTAATCTTCCTGGAATGATTTAGAGGTACTGTAGAGCTCAATTTCACTATTTGTAATCAATGATTTCCAATATTATAGGAATAGCCTATAAATTATAGTTTGAAGTAGAAAAGATTTGTTTTCATATAAAAAATATTGGAAGTGTAAGGAAACAGTTACCCAGAAAATTAATCATTTCAGCAGTTATAGCTTTAAAAATAGTCAGACAGGAAGAAGGATGTTATTGCATTTGAACTGGCAGGCCCAATATGCCCAAACCATCTCTGCATATCATTTATTTCCCTCGAAGCTCTGAAATCACAAAAGCAAGTGGCAACACTGATCACAGCCAGTGGAAAATCAGGACACATTTTGATCAATTCAGTGCCTAAGACCAATCATTACAGAGGTTTGAAAGCAAAACCACTTTCAATCACATATCTTAAGTAAAACAAGTTGGCCACAGCCTGCAGCCAATGACCAGCATATTGTGAGTATAGAGGAAGCAAAGAAGGCAAACTCCCTGGACTTCAAGAGTTAGTGTTTCCTTTGTGTGGAATGAGTAAGGAGAGAAATAGAATATCTATTTTACCCATAGTCACTGTGCCATTCAGAACTACAGTCTATTGAGTGTTCTGAACTTGACATTACTGTTAGAAAATTCTTCTCATTCTTTTGAGAATAGAAGGTAGAGTTAAAGTGTTCACTGGAACATGTATTCATGTACAAATGCACCATTTGTAAATGGACCATGTACAAATCATGTTCTTTCTTACATATTCATTAGAACATGGTCTAATGATGTTGTCAGTACAGCTCATTTAAATATTCAGCATTTAATAAAAAATAATTGTATGTATATAATTCAAAATGTATGAAAGTTTATTAAAAGTTTCCAGACATGGATAAACTATAATACATAAATGGATTTACTAAAAAAGTTATTTGAATTTAAAAATTGTAATGCATTATATATAATTATATATATTATTTATATATAATATACATTATTTATATATAATATATTATTTATACACTATATATTACTTATATATTTATATATTATATTGATATATTATTAATAATAAATATTATATATAAATAATTTTTAAACTGACCTCCCTAGGTATGGAGTGGGAAGGTTGTCTCAGGTCATTGCACAGCATGCAATTCTAGCCATGTGCGTAAGGTCACAGGTTCAGTTCATTCATTAGATACACTTCCTTTGAGCTCAGTGAACTAAACCTAGAGCAGAAGAGAACTTAATAAAAGAAAGGAAATCCTACTAGGACCTGCTCCAAGGAATCTCAGGGTTTTAAGCCTATTGCTTGGCTTTCGTATGCCTTCAAGCTAACCATATGTAAACAATTGCTACTTTTCACACCAGCAGCAGGTTACCTTTCAGAAGTAGACTGATTCCTTGGCCATAAACTTTATAAGTCCACCGGCTAAGTTTATGAAGCGCTCAGGAGTCCTTTGGAAATGAAAGGTACTGTGTGGTGGCAAAGGCTCCAGGGTGGGGAGGAAAGGAAACACAGCCAAGGAGCCCAAGTCATATTAGTCCACTGCATTGAGTCTGCAACGAAATTATACACATTCTAAAAGAATTAAAGTTGATCCAAAGCAGCAAACTGTGAGCTGGTAAAGACTGCTGCCACTGTATGTTCTGCTTCTAAGGGCTGGTAAGCAAGGGAAACTCCAAGAAGAGGCTGCATGGAGTAGAGTTAAATCAAATTCTCTGCATGTGTCTTGCCCCTGCTGAAGGATTCAAGGCAATCTTTCTGTGGATAGGTTTTCTGCTAAGGTTAACAGAATGGAATACTTAAAGAACTGAATCTAACTTCCTCTATTTTCATTTCCATGAGAACTTCAACTTCCTTCAATAGTCATTTCTTCTGCACCAGCTCCAGATTTTGATAAGAGCCCCCTTCTTTCACCAGGTATCTGACCTGAAGACTCCATTCCCTTTATGGGTGAATTATACGCTATTCTCTTTCAAGCTAGAGAAATTGGTTTTGCTGTGTAACTAGTCATTCCAAAATGAATGTAGTAACTGACAATCTCTAGTTTTTTAATAGTATTCTAGTATGAGCCAAACACACCCCTAAAATTCTTATGTTGAAGTCTCATCCTCGAAGTGATGTTAATAGGAGATGGGGATTTTGTAAGGTGCTTAGATCACGAGATTGCAACCTCTCTGATTGGGGTTTGTGTTCTTATTAAGGCAGCCATTGAGTGCTCTTCCACTTCTTTCATCATGGTGGGCATCATAATCAGACATAGTCTATGAAATAGGAACTAGGCCTTCCTTGGCTCAGATTTGCCGCTATCTGACCTTTGACCTCCCAGCTTTCAGAAGCATGGAACTATATATTGATTAATGCAATGAGTCTTTAGTACCTCATCCTGGCAACAGAAACAGACTAAGACATACTGCAGGGCTGGAACTCTGGGCTGGGCATAGCCGGGATTGCTTATCTGCACCTTGTAGGGTGATGCTGGAATTTGTCCATTTGCTTGTGGTCAGTAGGTGGCTGATGGTTTCATTCATAAAAATGGTCATTTTAGATGGCTGCAGGTAGATGGAAGTAACTGGATCATGAGTCATTCATTCCCTGAAAGCCAGCTGAGACTCCTTCATGTAGTAGAGTTACTGAGAAGAAAAAGAAAAGTCCAGCACTTAAGAACTTTTTGAGCCACCGTGCATCAGATTTTTGAATGTTTCAATACTTTTCACATGACTAAATCCAGTATAAGACAGAAAAATAAATTCCATCCCTTGTTAGGAAGTGGCAGAAAAGACATGTAATATAATTAAAATAAAATAAAATGAGCAGGAATGATTAATTTTGTAATTATTTATATAAGGTGAAAAATGAAAAGAAGCCTCTGGGAAGCTGAGGCAGGAGAATGACAAATTCAAAGGTAGTCCAAACAATGTCAATGTCAATGTCAATGTCAAGGTCCTAGGTTTAATACTGAATATAGACAGAGAGAGAGAGAGAGAGAGAGAGAGAGAGAGAGAGAAAGAAGGAAGGAAGGAAGGAAGGAAGGAAGGAAGGAAGGAAGGAAGGAAGGAAAGAAAACTAAATATATTTTGACCTACATGTGTTCACATTCAACTGAAGACAGAGATGCCATTTGATGCCATTTCTGTTTTGCTGTAAATTGCCATTGTTGAATAATTTCAGTAATCACTCCTTTTGGTATATAGTAAGGAACAATTTTTAGTTTTTCACAAGAGGTATCTCAGTATTATAATTTTAAATGAACTAAATTAGGCACCCAAGTTTAAATGCTGCGTTTCTTTTCTCTTGTATGAGAAAGACAGTGTAAACAAGGAAAAATGACAGATTTGAAGGAATAGAAAGAACCTTTTCAAATGGGATGGAGAATGAGAAATGGGAGTGAAAGAAGGAAAGGGAAAGGGGCTTAAAGAGAAAAGAAGAAACTGAAAGTGGAATTTTTGTAAATGTGGATGGGAAGAAGGGTTGGGGGGAGAGTAAGGGGCCAAAAACTTAAGATGTGTTGTATACACATAGCACTTCCCTGTGATGAATGTGATCATTATTTACTGCAAACATGTACTCAAAAAAAAAAACAGATAAATTAAAAAGCAAAGTCAATTCTTAGTTTTCTCTACCATATAGTTCCCTTAGACTGGCCTGTGAAAAATGAGATGCAATGTCCGTATCCACATTTTCTCACATTGAATAACTCTGTATATTTATTTTCATACCTGAACTGAAATTATCACTGTTCCAGTTCTACCAGTTGCTTCCAGAGTGGCTCTCACAAGTTTCTTAGGCTACTAACAATGTCTCAGTTTCCTCAACAGAAAAATGAGGATGGTAAAATTGTCTCTCTCAAAGTTAGCATGGAGAGTTCTTACTTTAAAGGACGTTGGATTGTGTCTCGCAAGAAACGGGTTAAGCCACTTTCATGTATGTATCTGCTAAATGAAGACAAAAAAGGTACTGTTTACGATGATCATCTCATCTCCCCCATCATCATTAGACCCAGAGTAACAAACAAGTAGACTTTCCATAGCAGTCCATGAACAACTATGCTGGAATCAACACCAAGATGAACAGATCCTTCCAGGTTTAATGAAACCCTGAAGATCATCCCAATAGTGAGAGATAAAGTAACCAAACTGTTGACTGAGGCTCACCTTGCTTTACTGTATAGGCCATCATCTTAGTTAAATAGCTACAATTCTTCTTTTTATACATGTATGTATCAGTCAGTGCTCCGAAGGCATTCTTAGAAGTTGTTTCACTCAACTGTAAAAGTTGCAACTGGCAATATTTTATATTGCTATTATTTCAAATTTAATATCCAAACATATTGCATATACATTTTTCAAGTGCAATATGCTGTGTTGTAGTAATTAAAGTAGAGTCTGTGGTACTTGAGGATTCTCTTAGAACCCCTATGTGGGTTGGAAGTGAGCATTACCCATCCCTAGAACATGCTTCAATGTAGCTCACCCACACTCATGCTTTTGCCCCAGCACAGATAGTGCTCCTTTTCAGAATATTTTTAAATTTCCACAGCTAAGAAAAAAATATTGGAAAGAATGTAGAATTTGCACTTATAACTTGATTTAAATCTTATGCATGCTTATTAGAATGACAACTTATAATTCTTCCTATTATTTTCTGATGACATATTTTGAGAGTTACAAAAGTTCACAAGTCCTGTGAGGTTTATCAGTGCAAATTAAATGCCGAGAAATGTAACTATCATTACATCCTCTTATTTACATTTTTCATATTTTATTACAATGGGTGTGATTAAATTAGTGTTCCATTATTTTCAAAATCAAGGTAACTTGTTTCAAATGCTTTCTTGTAACTATCAACATACAAAGAATATTTGCTTTACTGTAAAGTTCCCATGAAATAAATAGTAGGAACTGAGCTTTAGATACAAATATAAACAGCTGTTTGCTACTCAAGACATTTTTGCAAATACTGTTTTTCTAATAAAATTATAATGATTTATACTGCTATTACCAATACATGACTTAAGTAGCTTTAAAAATCATGTCATTTTATTTTAAAAAAAAGACCTAGTCTTTATCCTGTCTCCAGTTGATGGGCATTTGGGCTGTTTCTCAGGTTCAGCTATCACAAACTGAGCTGTTCTGAACATGGGTGCACATATGTTGTTATGATATGATTCTTTTAGTACTTTCATGTATATTCCTATCAGGTGAACAGTAGGGTCCAATGGGATCTCTAATCCTAGTTTTTAAAGAAATCTCCACAGAGGTTGCTCCAGTCTACATTCCCACCAGCAGTGGGAAGGATTCTTTCCTCCTTGCAGCCTCGCCAGCAGTTACTGCTGGTTAATTTCACTCTAGCAGCCATTCTTTGTGGGTGGAGGAGTGGGTAAAAATGGGAATTAACTCATGTAATACACTGGTAAAAATTCCCAATGTTGAGTGTGATTGTGATGTGTATATAAAATGTGCCAATAAAGAATTCAATTTAAAAAAAATCATGCCAACTTTACATATTTCTTTTTATTTAATTTTGGCATGTAAATTAAATGTAAGATAATATTAGTGAGTTGTTAGATTTATAATTGTTTTTTTACTGAGAGATACACAGATCTTGTTATTTATGAGAATGACTTTACTATTTTGTAAAAATCAATCAATCATTATAAAATGGAAGCAATAAATAAGCATATAAAATTAATAAATCTATCCTACCATCTATAATTCTAATTCACAGTTAATAAACATATCAGGAATCTCAATATTTATCCTTCACCTGTTTTATTTACTCTTCTCTTTATTCCCTCCTCCATCCATCAATTTTTTCTTTTTTTCTATGTCAGGTATCTTCAAATAAAATATTTATTAAAGATGGATCAAAAATAAAGATATATAAATTGAATCATTTTATAAAACAATATTTTATAACTACAGATGTATAATTGATAAATATAAATAAAATAAAAACCAAACAAATCAAATAATTTCTAGTCCTTTTCTGTCCCTTAAAAAGATGCTTCAGAGGGCCAGGGATTTAGCTCAGTGGTTCTGGCACCTACCTTGCAACTGAAAGGCCAGGGTTTGATCTCTGGTAACCACATACAACAATGCTGGGCATGGAGACTCATGCCCACCAGCAATCAGAAGCACATACCACAATGCCAGGCATGGTGACCCATATCTGCAATCCCAGCACTTGGGAGGCAGAGGCAGGAGGATTGCTGTGAGTTGAAGGCTGAGCTCAGGGCCAGACTGAATTACAAAAGTGATACCTTGTCTCAAAAAAAAAAACATGCTGTACATATTGAGTTATTAATTTTAAATGACCTCTCTACATTTATGTCAAATATTTTGAGAACTACTATTATTTTTTAAAATCTAATCACATACCACTTATTTTTTCTGTACATTACCTTGAGTTTTGAAGTTTTCAAGTAACTGTGTATCTCTATGAGATTTATTTACTAACATTTTATTTTGATTTTATTGGTACATTTATTCCTACATTATGATGACATTCCACATTGAGAATTTGTACCTGTAAATGACCCACATCTTGATTCTCATTTTCCCCCATTCTACTGTCCTCCCTACAACTTGACCTTCCATATACATTGTAAGGTTTATTTCCATTTTTAAATTTTTATCATCAAAATTTTTTCTTTCTCCTTTTTACTTTTGTCTACCCCCATTTCCCTTTTCCTTTTGAACATTTTCTATTTCGTATCAATCATACATTTTGAACTCATTTACACTTTCAGTTTTTCGTTCTATTGAAAAGGTATAATAATTACATATCTGTGTTCTATTAATTTCACTTATGAATATATCCTGATGGTACATCCATTTCAGTATAAATAACTCAAATTTATCATTCTTTATGGCTAAGTAATACTCATTTTTTTTTTTTTTGAGACAGGGTCTCGCTTTTGTGGTTCAGGCTGGCCCTGAGCTCAGCCTCAAACTCACATCACAATCCTCCTGCCTCTGCCTCCCGAGTGCTGGGATTACAGGCGTGAGCCACCACGCCTGGCACTGTGGTATGTGGTACTGGTTGCTGCTGGGTGTGGAGTCTCCACACCCAGTATTGTTATGTGGTTACCGGGGAATCGAACCCGGGCCCTTGCGCTTGCGAGACAGGCGCCGGAACCACTGAGCTAACTCCCCGGCCCAATACTCATTTTTTTAAGAAGATGTCTTTATCCTGTCTCCTATTGATGGGCACTTGGGTTGTTTCCAAGATTTAGCCATTACAAACTAAACTGCTATAAACATGACATATGCACATATGTCACTGTGATGTGAATCTTTTAATTCTTTTGTGTATGTACACCTAGAAGGGGAATAGCAGGGTCAAATGGGACCACTAATCCTAGTTTTTTGAGGAATCTCCAAATTGATCTCCACAGTGGTTGCACGAGTCTACACTTCCGCCAACAGTGGAGAAGGGTTCCTTTTTCTCCGCAGCCTCACTATCATGGTTGCTGGTTAATTTCGAGATAGCAGAAAATCTTTGTAGAGAGAGACGAAATCTCATTGCTGTTTTCTTCTGCATCTATCAAATGATCAGGGATATTGAGTACTTTTTCAACTATTTCTTAGCTGCCTTTACTTCTTCCTCTGAAAAGTGACTGTTCATTTCAGATGTCCATTTTTGAATTAAGTCTTTAAACTTGGGTGGGCTGATTTAAATAAATATACTCCAGATTGTTTCGCTTTGTAAATTTATTTCACTTTTATTAACCTATCAGTTACACAGAATAATGGGTTTCATTTCAGTGTGAGTACACATGCGAATATATTTTGTTTAGTTTTAAAGGCATAGATAATACAAATATAGTTTAAATCCAGCATTGGAATCACTTTTCTTTCTTTCTTCTTCATATAGAGGAAATGATTAATTTGAAACAAGTGTTCTTTTCAGTCCCATAAGCACATTTGTGACTTAACTGTACATGGGAAGTCTCAGGCAATCGATCTGTAGTCCAGGATATTGTGTGGTCAATCATATGCGTAGTCTTCTGACTGTAAAGCTCAAGGTAATGCTGAGTAATAAATTATGATCAACTGTTTATGAGGAGTGAGATGCTGAGCACGCTGCGGGGGTGAGTCTCTGTCCTTGTTCTCAGCACCCTGTTCCATGAGTGCAGTAGACACTGCTGTGCCCTTCACCTGGTTCACTGCTAATGTCTCCATACTTCACCTGCAGTGGGTCCTGGCTACCTATGGCTCTTGTTGCCCTGTTATCTGAAGTTTTGTCCTGGCTTAAAGGACAAATGAAAGCTGTTTCAACCATTGTATAACTGGCAGGTGTGTGTGGAGAGTAGGGGAGATGGGTGGACATGGCCATTACCTTCACTTCAAGATAAAACCCATATCTGGCTTCCTTCATTTTCCTGAGCTCCTTCTGGGATCAGACTGGCAGAGAATCTCCAGCCAAAACCACAACCTTACTCTACCCTTTCCTTACCCCATTTCCTTGTTTTCCTCTTCCTTAAGCGTTATCTTGTTATATATCCCTTGTGCCCAAATTCTTGACTGAGACATTGCCTATAGGGACCTTCCCTACAAGACTGGTTTCTAAAATTACATTTTATTCTGTTAGCTGCATTGCATTTATTTTGCTTGTCTTACTTTCTTCATTTACAGTGATATTTGTGCAAGATGTATGCTTGTTGATACTTGAGTATTAGTTTATTTCGTTTACCTGTTACTGATTATTCTGTTATAAATGATTTTATTGCTGCATTCTTGTCCTAAGCATCTGCTCCATAGTTATTTTCTTTTTAATACTGCAAATGTCGAATAGTCCCATACAGATTCCTCTACATTTTCAATGAAATCTATCTCCACAGTTGATGCCCAAGACTAGAACTGCTGGGTCACAGTATTTGTTTATCTTCTGCTTTCTCAGATATTGTTAATTTGCCCCATTATGGAGAAAATACCCAATAAAATAAAAACCCACTGTGAACCTGCATTCCTGTTTTACATTGTTTTTGCAAATATTTCAAACTATCATGTGTATTTTTACTTTTCATATTACTGCTAATTGTTAAGCAAATTATGCTAGTAATTTCATGTTTCAAATTGGATTTCTCCAATTACTGGTAATATCTTTCTTTTAATACTTGGATTAGCAATTTAGGATTCCTTTTCATGGAAATGTTTGCTCATAATTTTATTTTTTTCAGGTATGCATTTGTCATAGCTCAGCGGCTGTATTTATGTATTCTGGTTAGATGTATATATTTTTTATTTTTATCTATGTTTATGTTTATATTTCTACCCACATTCATTACATTTCTCTGTGGGTTGTTAGCGGAGCTGACCATCCCGGTGTCTCTGCTCAATTTTCTTGGCATTTTTTTCTACCCTGCTCTCTCCCAGAGTCTGATCTCATTCTGCTTGATTTATATATACATACTTTCTTGTTTAATGTGGACAAGGGGAGCTGTATAAAGAAACAAAGAAGGAAAGAAGGAAGTTGGGGCATTTCTTCTGGCTCCTTCTCTGTGCAGTTGGCATCATTGGACTGAATCTTTTTAGTGAAAAATCATTGTCCCAACTAGACATACTTTGTAAAACTAACACCTCCTCAACCTCATCTTTACAGATAAATAGAGTATGGAAGAAATTACTGATGTTTGCATACATCTGGGATGGTATGGAAAAGTGAAGCTTTGTAAGCAGCCGGAATGTTAGAGAAACAGGAGTCACCAAGGACCTAAACTGGAGCCCCATGTGAGCGTATATAATATGGCCTTGCTAACTATGGAGATGTGTTGAACAGCACATCTTCACATCTCTTTTCATTTTTAAAACTGAAATTTTATGTCTGTTGAAGAGCAACTCGCCTTAATTTCTAACATAATCTCTAAACAAATCAAAACTAACAAAATCTGCATCTTCTCAATTTCACAGGAGCAATATAATTTATTCATATCACAGAGTTATACAGTATTAGCACCATATTAAATATGTGGCTGTGTATGAAACCCAGGATTCCTCTTTACTATGAAAACCAGTGTCAACTAATACTTCTTCATTCTTCAATAGCATATCATCTTCTTTTGATGTTTTAAATATAAGTTATTATTCACTGAAACACATTCTGAAGAACTCACTTGAAAAAATGCATAGAAGGACAATTTTTAAAACACTTCAATTTTGAAAATATATTTATAGTATTTGTATCCATGGTGAAGTTTGCTTGGTATCAAGTTCTCAGGTGAAGTTCATGTTCTCTCTCTCTCTCTCTCTCTCTCTTTCTCTCCTTCTCCCTGCATTCTTTTAAAATTATCTTACTTTCTGGTTACAGAATTTTACAATAATATTTTATTTTTTCAGTTAATGATTTGGGGAACAGTTATCAAGGCAAAATTTAACTATTCGTAAATAAAACTGAGGCTCAATTGTCAAAACTGTCGGTAAGGTACATAGTATTTGTAAAAATGGCTCCATCTTTAGTCCAGTATCTCTCCAATGTGTAATATGACCATCAACTTGTTTCCATCCAGAATTGGCAGGTACTTCACAAATTTGCAATGATAGGTGATGTGATTTGACCCACAAAATGGAGCAAAGTTGACCATTTTTAGATATAAGCCTCATGAAACATTACATAATAAAAAGCCCAAGGAAACCTGTTTGAGGCTGAGGATGGCGAAAAGAAGATAGCCAGTTCTGTGCACAACTGATTAAGTACAGAGGTGGCCCTCACATACTTCATTTTACAGCAGGGCAAGCAGCTAGCTGCACACAGACTCATGAGCTAAAGGGGTGCTTCATGACTGAGCTGCTAAACTTTGGGGATTTTAGTACAGAACAGAAACACATAAGCCAATTGCTCAAGTTAGAGAGCGAAGCCCTAGTTTGACCACAGCACAATCATGAATCTGGTTACCTGTACTAGAGTACAGATCTTACAGTAACTTTCTCCCTTGGAGCTCTACCTGTAATGCATAGGCTAGAGAAGTCCACACTTAGGATGCACTCATGGGAATCACTTCCGGCTTTTTCCAGTGCTTTGAAGCTTTCAGTAAATCTGAGCCATTGCCATGTGCAATGCTAGAGTGCCTGAAGACTAACAAAACACTGGCTCCCAACCCGCAGGCCAATGCTCTACCCTTTGCATTACAAAAGATCTTCAAAACAGGGAAGTTTTAAGCACATTAGAGCTTTCAGCAATAGTCCTGAATCGAAGATAGATACTTTCCCTGTCATCTAAGAATAATTACATTGCTCCTGTAGGCATACTAAACTCTTCATTTCAAAAGAGGTATAGTAGTCTTCTTCCTCTGCATCCAAGAATCCTGCTTTTGAGTAAGATTTTCCCCACTTAGATTTCCATCTTCATAGACCTGAAAGGATCACTGGGATAGAAATGGCAGATATGTTGTCCCTCTGCACTATCTCAAACATTAGGCCAATATGCACCTCTAATTCTGGAGGACTCATATAAATAACAATGGCAGCTAGGTGAGTTATTAGTATTTCCTTATCATATATTATATCTAATAGATAAACTTCATAGCCAGTTCTGGGAAGTTAACTTTTTAGATTATTCTTATGGTGATAGGAATAATCACAAACCAAGTTATATGTGGATTTCTACATTTAAAAATGTCTTTCTCATTGCCCAAGCTATAAAAGAAATATCTTAGAATAAGAATAAATAACAAAGTTCAAGATGCGCATATTGAATATCTAACAATACCTTAGCTGCTTTCCTGTCTTTTATAGAAGTCTTTTTTCTCCTTTCCTGCCAACTGTACCATTATTAAGTACACTTTATACCTTTAATTACATTTCCACCGATGTCACGTCTAAGGTGTGACTGCGCCAGAAAACTCTAAGAGCATTCTTTCTTCTGTTGTTGTGCCAAACTTGGTATGAATGAATTTGCTAAAGATCTTGCTAATGTCTCATTTAACAAGTTTCAGCCCAAACCTGCCTAATATAAATGTACACAAGTGGCTGCTCTCCACTGGGAGTTTGGTTGAGTGGAGATGTCATTTTAGGAGAAACACTTAGCGGTAAGTGATTCTCTCTAAAATTATGCTTCATATTACCTGCTTGGCTTAGCTTTCAAACAAATGAGAATTTCAAATGAGCCTTTTCCAAAGCAAATTGCTCACACCTACCTACTCATCAGGAAGTCTCCGCTGAACACACATTTTGAAAGACTGTTCCCAATTCACCATTCTTAAAAAAAGAAAATTGAATTTTTTCCCCAGCCCTCATTTTTCTATAACACTTTGGCTACTTTTTCCACATGTTGCTGTAATATGCTACCAAAAATAAAGCCCTGAGTTGGTGACATAAAATCAATTCTGGTATTCATCACCATTTTTCTTTAACGCTCCATCCATTACAAATCATGGAATGTTAAATAATCAAACTTTTTTTTGGCCTATCTTATTTTGGCAAGATTTTTTTTTTAGCCTTTTAAGAAAAAAATGAAGCCATGTGTTTCGAGTGGGTTCCACTGCAGCATGATTACTGCAATGAAGACATTTTATTGTGTTAATTTTCATTAAATAAAACCCTGTTGAAAGCCAGTAGTTTTCCAAAACCCCTATGATTTATGACATGCTAATGCTTGCAGGGAGACACTCTGTTTCAATTATAAGGAGTAAGTGATGCCTTTCAGAACAACTCAGTAATAATATCACCCATGACAGCTTTCATTTTAGACCTATAGGAGGAGAGTCAGACCCAAGAACCTATTGACATAATGGTCAGCTTCTGTACAAATTTAATATTCATCACCTCTATGCTAAGTTTAACATGTGACGCTTGTGCTCGCCAAGGACTCTGATCGTATTCCTCTAGAAGGCAGGCATTTTACAAGCATTATACCCTAGTTTCACTATAATTCTCATGTCTTTCAGGGTTGTGTTTTGGATTTTTTTTACAGTTAGGAGAAGGAGAAGTAATGTATCCCTAAGGGAAGTGTGGGAGCAACTGAAAGAAAGGGGTTACTTCATATACTCATGCTTATACTCTTATTTTGGTTTGATTTATCTATTTCTCATTCAATAATTTTCATCTTTTCCTAAAGACCTCAACTCTAAGTATAAATACATTAAATAAAACAATATATGTTTTATTAATTTTGTGAGAAAATACATGTTTGATTCCAACCCCAGATTACATATATATATATATATATATATATATATTTACCAGAAGTTATGGCTTATAGTTTAGATGTACCCCCAAATCCTCCTCCAGTCACAGATGGAACTTTTCAGAGGTGGCTGGCTCCAGACCTACCATCCAGACTGAAACCTCTACCTGCTCTGAGCTAAATAAACCTTTTTTCCTTTAACTTGTGAGTGTCAGGTATTTCATCTAAGTAAGAAGAGAAAAGTAACTTAGCACAGCATGGATACAAATATATCAACAACCAGGGAAAATAAGTTTACATGAAAAATAAACATTCATTTAAAATAATTCTAAGAGTGCATACATAATGTTTAATGGAACAAGGTTAACAAACTTGCCAGAGTATGAAATGAAGACTTGATCATGGGCTCTGCAGTCATGTTTTTAAAAAGGTCCAGTTTAGCTAAATTATTTTTTTAATTAATGTTGAAACTTTTCTGAGGCTCACCATTCTTTTACATTCAAATTAAAATGTAAGATAAGACTAAAATACAGAAGAATGTCTTCTTTCCAATTTCATGGTCAAGTTTAATGGACTCAAAGCACATGGAAATAAGACATTGATACAGTTCGAATAGTTGTAGAGGACAATAGATTTTTCTTACTTCTTGCTGGTATAAATATGGAAAGCAAACTCTTGGCATTGATCCAAACACTGGGTGTAGTTCTGACTGATTTCCCAGCAGTCTTCTTACCAGTATGTCAAGAAGTGACTGTGATTTTGCCCTGCACCTATGTTAAAAGACAGTTTTTCTGTTTGCTATAATGAAATTCTCACCTGAGAAATCTCTGTTGAGGTAAGTTTGTGTTTTTATAAAGAATGCACTGTCCTTGGGTCTTGAATTTCTGCAGAAACAAACAAACAAACAAATCCTCTGTTTTCTCTTTATTGATATTATTTCTATATGGTAGAAACTTTAGTAAAAACTGATTAACAAAAACATTTAGGGAACCATATTCTCCGTCTGTATGGAGAGATTGAGAATCTCTTAAATATTTGCAATATCAACTGAGATTGTTTTTAGTGGTACATTTGAGGTGTTCATTATGATCACATTTATCTCTGGGGATGTACACCTCTACATGATTGATCTTGGTTCTTGCTTGTGCTCATCCTTCTACCTTTCTTACTCATCCTGACCCTTCCCTATTTACAAAAACTTTTTTCTGTTTTTTCCTTGTTTTCTCAATTTTTTCCTTCCCTTCTTTCCTGCCCCTCAACCTTCTTCCCTACTTCCCCTACTCTTTTGTATTTTTGCTTTTTATTTTACATTATCTAATATATATTTTGGGCCTTATTTATTAATTTCCCCTAAAATACACTATTTCCACAAGAAAGCTACTAACCAGAAGAATTTTGCCATTCATCAGGTTTGAGAATTCTTGATTATGTGTAAAAAAAACCTGAAGAAATGCATTTAAAAATTGCTCACCTTCATTAATCAAACAGCAGTAATCAAGCAGTTTCAAGAAGTGATATTAAGGGCAGGGGATATAGCTCAGTGGTTCCGGTGCCTGTCTTGAAAGCGCCCGGGCCCAGGTTCGATTCCCGGTAACCACATACCAATACTGGGCATGGAGACTCACCCCAGCAGCAATCAGTACCACATACCACAGTGCCAGGCGTGGTGGCTCACACCTGTAATCCCAGCACTTGGGAGGCAGAGGCAGGAGGATTGCTGTGATGTGAGTTTGAGGCTGAGCTAGAAACCAGCCTAAACCACAAAGTGAGACCCTGTCTCAAAAAACCTTAAAAAAAAAAAAAAAGAAGTGATAGTAATACAATGCTAACCAAGTGACTAGAATAATAATTCAGTTTTTAACATTGACATATCATTTCTGTTATAATAAAAAGCAAATATTTAACTTAGTGGTAGTATTGGTCACCTGTGAAGTATGTTGAAGAGAGTAAAAGAATGTCACATGAAATTAGAGATGTATAGGTCTCACATCTTAAAACAAGAGAAACTCAAAGTATGATAAGTACATAACTCATATTCATTTTTAGTACATTGCAATTTAATGCCTAAGTAAAATGGATAATCTTGTGCATTTGGGGGGAAGAGGGAATTAGGCCCCTTCCTAAGGAACCAAAATATACTTTTTTTTTTTTTTTTGACACAGGATCTCACTTTTGTAGTCCAGGCTGGCCCTCAACTCAGCCTTGAACTCACAGCAATCCTCTTGCCTCTGTCTCCCAAGTGCTGGGATTACAGGAGTGAGCCACCATATCAAGTACTGTGGTGTGTGGTTCTGATTGCTGGTGGGCGTGAGTCCCCACTCCCAGCATTGTTGATGTGGTTACTGGGGACAGAACATGGGCCCTTGAGCTTGCAAGACAGGCGCCAAAATCACTGAGCTAAATCCCTGGGCCCCAAAATACACTTTTAAAATAAATTTTATTGATAGATTTTAGGTAATAGATCATGATTATATTCATCATAGAAAATTTGACATATTTTAATTTTTCTCATTCATTTCCTCTCCTTTCAATCCCTCCTCTTCTCATTTACAGGGGATATTTTTTCATTTTTTCATATCTTTTTCTTTTATTATTCATTTTTCTTTCTTCTTGTCTCTCTTTTTCTCCCTTCTTCCTTTCCCCTCCCCCTCACTTCCCTTTCCCATTTGAACATTTTCTTCCTATTTCACAACATCAATTACAATTTTGGTCTTATTTTTACTTTCAATTTCTTTTACCAGAAGAACAATGTAGTATTTAAACATGTGTGTCCAATTTATTTCAATAGAATGTGGTCTTGAGTTTCATTCATTTAGCGTCTTAAGCTCATTCTTTATAGCACAGTAGTACTCCATTGGATTAAAAACTCATATTTTTATCCATTCATCCATTGAGGGACACTTGGGTTGTTTCCAAGATTTGGCTGTTACAAGCTGTGCTGCTATGAACAAGGGTGTACTTATATCACTGTGATCTGATGCTTTTAATTCTTTCAGGAAGACACCGAGAAGGGGAATAGTTGGACCAAAGGGAACCTCTAGGTTCAGTTTCTTTGAGGAATCTCCACGCTGATTTCCACAGTCTGCACCAGTCTGCACTTCCACCAACAGTGGAGGGTTCCTTGCCAGTATCTGTTATTGACTGATTTCTTGATATTAGCAATTTCTTCTGGAGCAAGGTGAAATCTCAGTGTTGTTTCAATTTGTATCTTTCAAATGACTAGTATTGTTCAATAGGTTTTTCACATATTTATTTGCCATTTGTACTTTTTCAAGTAAGAAATGTTTGTTCATTTCAGATGCCCATGTTTGGATTAAGTCTTTTAATTCAGGAAATCTGAATTTTTAGTCTTTAATACATTCCTTTTTTCCTTTAACTTGTAAGTGCCAGGTATTTTGTCTTAGTTAGAAAAGAAAAGTAACAACACACCGTGGGCACAAAGATATGAAGAACAGCTGACAAAAATTGTCTGAAGAACAGCTGGCAAAATTATTTTTACTCTCTGGATTGTCTATTTATACTGTGCGTGATTTTTTTTTTTTTTTTTGCTGTGTAAACACTTTTGAATATGAAGAGATCCCATTTATTAATTTCTTTTCAGTACCAGGGATCAAACTCACAATCTTGCTCTTTCAAAGCAGGCAACTACACCACTGAACTGGATCCCCAACCCCTTCATTATTAATTCTTTGTAATATTTCCCATACAATCAAGATTTGCTTTATAATGTTTTTGCCTACACCTGTGTCTTCCATAGTTTTACATATTCTATCTTCCTGTAGATTTAGTGTTTCTGTTTTAATATTTAGATCTTTAATCTGTTTTCATGTTAGTTTAGTGTAGATGAGAGACATAAGTCAGATTTAGTCTTCAATATCTGGAAAACCAGTTTTTGGGGCACCATTTATTAAAAATGCTATATTACTTCCTTTGAAGATTTTTAACCCCTTTGTCAAAGATAAGGAGGCCTAATGTGTTCAGAATTGTTTCTGCTAACCTGCTGCACTGCTCGTCAGGTCTATTTTGTTGCTGTTGTTTTTGTTTCTTTTGTTTGTTTTTGCCAGTCCTGTGCTGTTTTTACCACAGTAGTCTGGCAGTATGATTTTAAGTTAGGGATTGTGACCACCCCTGCCTTGTCTTTGTTGCCCAGAATTGTTTTGGTTGTTCTATGTCTTTTCTGGCTCCTGTAAATTTTAAAGTTATGTTCTCTAATTCAGTGATGTATTCTATTGGTATTTTGGTCGGGACTGCATTATAGCTGTATAGCAATTTTGGAAGTATGGCCATTTTCATTGTGTTGGTACTTCTTACCCAAGAGGAAGAGATATCTTTCCATTTTCTGACAATCTTTTTGATTTCATTTTTCAATTTTAATCTTAATTTAATTGCAATTTTTAATTTTAATGCAAAGATTTCTGTTCTTTTGTTCAATTGATTGTTAAGTATTTAATTTTTAAAGGGCTGCTGTGAAATGTGTGGTTTCACTAATTTCTTCCTTGGTGAGTTTGTTATTTGTGTACAGGAACACTATTAAGTTTTGAATGTTGACTTTGTATCCACCTAAGGGACGGAATTTGAGCAGTAAGTGTAAAAGTATTTTGGTGGTGGTTTAGGGGTCATTAATGTAGAAAAACATGATATCTATAAATAATGATAATTGAACTTCTTCCTTTCTTATCTTTATTCTTATTTCTTTCCCTGCTCTAATTGCCCTGGCTAATGTTTCCAGAACTATATTGGAGTGGGAATTGTAGGCATCCTTATCTTGTTTCCAATTTTAATGTAAAATCTTTCAGGTTTTTAAATTTCATTTATTTATTTATTTTTGAGACATGGTCTCGTTTTGTAGTTCAATCTACACTTGTGCTTACTATGTAGCCCAAACCAGACTCAAACTCAGAGCAACCCTCCTGCCTCTGCCTTCCAGGTGCTGGGATTACAAGCTTGAGCCACTGTGCCTGGCACTGTGATATGTGGTACTGACTGCTGGTGAGTGTGAGTCTCCACACCTGGCATTGTGGTATCTGGTTACCAGAAACTGAACTCAGGCCTTTGCTCTTACAAGGCAGGGGCTGGAACCACTGAGCTAAATCCTTGGCCCCAAATGTTTTAGTATTTGACCACTTAATACAATGTTGGTTGTTGTTTTTATCAAATTGAAATAAAGATAATCTATTCCAGGTTTTTTAGGAGTTTTTATATGAATGAGATGTGGAATTTGTGGTGTACTTTTTCTGCATTTATTGAGAAGCTTATTGATTTTTGTCTTTGGCGCCATTGTTATGCCAGTGTTCATTGCTTTGCATAGACTGAACCACACTTGCATCCCTGGGATAGATCTTCTTTGATCATGATGTCTAATGTTTTTCATAATTTACTGGATTGTGTTTGTCAGTATTTTACTGAGAAGTTTTACACTTAGGTTCATTAGGGAGACTGGTCTGTAGTACAATTTTTTGGTTGGATCTTTCTCTGGTTTTGGTATCAAGACAATATTTACATCTCAGAATGACTTTGGGAATATTGCTTCACTTTCTATTTCATTAAAGAGTTTGAAGAGAGCTGAGGTTAGCTCTTCTCTAAATTTCTCACAAAATTAAGCAGCAAAATCATCAGAACTTGAGCTTTTCTTTGTTGGTAATTTTTAATCACATTTTCATCATTTTCTGTTACTGGGTTATTTAGAATTTTTAGATCCCATTGATTCAACTTTGGTAATACATATGTATCTGGAAATCTGCCCATTTCATTTGCTTTTTGCATTATTTGAGTACAGGTTCTCAAAGGAGGTATTGATGATCTAGATTTTACTTTGTTGATTTTCTTTTTTTCCTTCCTTCCTTCCTCATTCTTTTCTTTCTTGCTTGCTTTCCTTTCATTTTTTGTACCAGGAATTGAACTTGGGTCTTGTGCTAGCAAGGCACCCACCGAGCTAAATCCTCAGCCCTTACTCTTGTGACTCTTAATTGCATGCATTTGAACCTTTTCCTTTTTTAGTAGGATTTGCTATATCTTTGTCAATTTTATTCAATCTTTCAAATAACAAACTGTGATAAACAGGGGAAGGGGATGTAACTAAAACTTTTGTATTAAGTTCTAGTCTCCTGTGAGTTGGCGGACGTGGTGAAATAATTAATAATTAGGCAGAAATGGGCCGGGGATATATCTCAGTGGTTCTGGTGCCTGTCTTGAAAGCGCAAGGACCTGGAATTGATCCCCGGTAACCACATAACAATACTGGATGTGGAGATTCACCCCAGCAGCAACCAGTACCACATACCACATACCACAGTGCCGGATATGGTGGCTCAAGCCTGTAATCCCAGCACTCGGGAGGAAGAGGCAGGAGGATTGCTGTGATGTGAGTTGGAGGCTGAGCTCAGGGCCAGCCTGAACCACAAAGTGAGACCCTGTCTCAAAAAAAAAAAAAAAAAAATTAGGCAGAAATGAGACTTAGAATAGCTGAGCTTGGGCCTAACCAACACTACTCTGGGCAGCAAGGGGCCCTGACTCTAGCCTGCCACCCTTTTATTAGCTGCATTTCTAAACACTGGAAAGGCCCAAGAGATACAGCAGTCTAGAGAAATTGTGTATATGAAGGTTGGCTGGGACAAGGACGATGTCAGCAATAGTCCTTGAGAGGTTAGACAGATACCCCACAGATTGGCCCTGAGGCATGACAGCATGTGGAACCATTGAGTCTTTGTTGTTATAAGAGGAATATATTACTTTCTTTATTTTGATTATTATAAAAATAATGTCATTTGTAGAGGTATAATGATTCATTTACAGGATATATGAAGTCTATTTTGCATAATAAATATTAACTCATTGCCTATTATGCACATATCAACTAATACTGCTATTTGATATTTATCTTTCAACCTGTTTATGATTTCCATGTGTTTTTCTATTGTAAAATATTTCTAGTCTTTACAACTTAGGTTTATCAATATGTTTCTTTCATTATGGCTTTCAATTCAGGTAACATTGTTAGAAACTTACTGTCTTCTGCAATGTGATGAAAATGTTCCTTCATATTTTTCTCATGTTTTTATCTATTTTGAGAAAGTATTATTTGTTTAATTTGCTTTTAGTATCCAGGACTACTTGATTTATCTGTAGAACTTTCCTAAATTTCTTAATCCTTCAATATAGCAGAGCTTTCTCTTTCATATCCTTGGTGGGCTGGAGAGCAGAGATAAGACATCTTTTGTTTTCACATATATTAATATAATATTCACAGACATTGAGAGGTCAGGCAGTTGATGGCCATACCACCCTGAACATGGCTGATCTCATCTGAAATATCAGCCATTGCATCTCTTCTTCAAAAACTATGAAAACATAAATAACAGTTTTCCAAATGCATAGCTGTGATTGTGGAAGTTAGTTCTGACCAAAAAAAAATTTAAAAGGCTGAAAAATATAAAGCTAACTACCTTCATGGGATTAAGCCAAATTCATTTGCACAATTTTCTTCTTTTTAGAATATTTAAATCTGGGCTGTAATAATTTATTATTTGTGCAAAATTCCATGGAAATCTTACAAACTCTGGGACTTTTTCTTCATTTTGATGGTAACATGTGAGACTATAAGAAATTTTCCTTTTTCTTCGAAAAATAAAGAGTTCCACATCTAACCTAAAACATCAAAGGGCTTTTAGTAAATTCTCACTGACAATTTGGAAAAAAAAGTCAGTCTTTATTTAGAGTGTAACAAATACTGACAACCAGTTATAATAATAGAAAAACTAGATAAACTTATGTTTATTAACCATATTTCTAAACACTGTACAACTATTATTCCACGAATTCCTTCTAGTCTCTCTATGCTCAAGAGTCCATTATTTTATTAATTCTGTGATAAAATAATAAATCCAAGAAAAATTACACTTTGCTTATGGCAGATCCTGACTATAGAAGCTAAGAGGGTGGTTTTATTTATTTGTTTTGTTTATTCACTTGTTTTTGAGACAGTGTCTTATTATGTATGCTGGCCTTCATGCTCTATGTAGCTAAGACTGATCTCAAACTCATGACAACCCTCCTGCCTCTGCCTCCTGAGGGCTGGGATTATGGGCATGCCCAGCAGGAAGGTGGTTTTAAATATATGACTTTCTTCATCTGTAGATTCCTCACTGCATAAATCTCCTGTCAGTCTTGTTTTAAATCCAGCATTTTACATAGTGTCTAACCCATAAGAGCTCAATCAATATTTAATATATAGGAGGATAGAAGCACAATCACAATTATTTTTTTCCCCTAAAGTAAGTAAGTACTTCACTTTGCCTGAGGATATAACTCAGTAGAATGCAAGAACTCTGAGGTCATCAATGCACCTGAGAAAGACAGCCAAAGTGTCTTTGAAGAGTAAGTTCCTGCAGCTCTCCAAGACAGTGTATTTGCATGAAATCTATAAGAACTAAGTAAGCACTGAAGCATTCTAGGTATAGTTTGGCTATATCTTCTTTGTAGAGTAGTCCTCACAGTTTGAAGACATCCCATTAAAATGACTTCCAATTGATTGTTTTGGTTAGAATTCTCTTCATTTACCACGTCCTTCCACATCCACACCACAGGATATGAAAAGGCTCTGTTTTTGGCTGGGCCCCATAAGCGATCCCATTGGAACATGAGAACACAATTAACTTCACAGGAGCAGACTTCTGGGAGTTTAAACAAATTAATAAATTTGTTGGTTAGGAAAGGGAATTTTCCAACTTCCTCTGTATATTTTTATTCTGTGTAATACACACACGTAGAGCTATATCACTATTTTCATCTAATGGCTGATGAGAGAAGGGATGGTTGCCAGCTGCTTTGGATTGGCACTTGGGCAAGAGGGTGCTAACTTTACCTCCAATGTGTGAGGTTTATAACCGTATAAAATTTGTTTGTCAGTGCATCCCTTTCTTCTTTGGAGTGAACTGATGAGGAATAAGAGACATTAATCATAGGTGAGGAAGAGGTAACTTTTTGCTAGGGTATCAGACAAAAAGAGGTCTTTTCCAATACAAACAACATTAACTTTTGCTTCTTCATACAATAATAGTTCTCCAGGGATGCAAAAGTTATACTAGATGTGGTGGTGTATTCCTGTAATTCTAGCGCTTTGGATGTATATTATACCTCTTTGAGAATTAATAATATTCTGTTGGGCACATGTGAGCTAATTATAGATTTACAAGCAATTTCAAGAAATAATACTAAAAAAAAATCTATGTAACTTTCCCCTATGAAACCCAAAGGTAATATTTTGCATTATTCCAGTACAATATCACAACAAAGAATGTAATGTTATTACAAATTGTTGACTTCACTCACCTTTTGTTATGATATTTCATACTTTCATTTATATCTGTATGTTCTTGCATGAGCATGTGTTGTACACATGAGGAAACATGAATATTTAGCTCCATTTTATCACATGAAGATTCCTTATGCTACATATAAGAAATGGGCAGTTCTCTAGTACTTATTTTTAATAACTTCTTATAACCATTAATATGTTCAGCACATCCATGTTCTTGTTATTTAAAGAATACTGAATAAAATTGGAAAGGAAAGAAGAGAAAGAAAAAATTTGATAGTAAAAAGAAAAAGTGTAAACAAAGCTTATGCAGATACAGAGCAGAACTGTTGAACAGAGAATAGGGAAATGGAAAAAATAATAATCAAGATATATCATGTACAGGTATAAATTCTTAATGATGAATGTGATCATAATGCATATCTAAAATGTACCAATGAACTCAATAAAAACAATTTATAAAATTATATCAGAAAACATATAACAACTCAAGACTCATACTTTTATATCAACATAATTCCCCAATGAACCATCTAAGATTGTTTTGGGTATTTTTTTCTATGCTTTGGGATTTTCCTATACTATCAATTTACCACAATTTGTTCAAGAATATTTAGTTTGTTGTTAATGGTGCCATTAAAAATAAGTTGCAGTGAATATTGACATTCAAATATTTATGCAAATATACTTTCATTTCTCTGAGGCAATAGCCCAAAAGTTTAATTGTTGATTTCTATAGTAAATGCATGATTAATTTTGTTTTTAAAATACTGTGCTGTACAAGATAATTATTTGATGTTAATACCAACTATAGAAATGATCCCTGAAAATGTAGCCTTTGTTTGATGTTGATACCAGAAATAGGACTTAGTTTTTCAACATACTGGCTTATATTTATGTTTGTTACTTTTTAAATTCTATCCATTCTAATAAGTGTGTATTGCTAATGTGCTGTATAGCAATTTGTACTTTCCCAATGGCCAGTAATGTTCAATTTCTTTCTTTGTATTTGTTTGTGTTCTGCACATTGTTTTGACTGATGAAATAAAATATCTGATTTCCATGTTTTTCATATATTTTCTTACTGAATTTGTTTTTATTTTTGAGTCTTGGGGTTTCTCCTATAGTAAGGATTTGGGTCCTTTATATAGTTTGCTAATATTTTCTCCCAGTCTGTAGTTTCATTTTTATCTTTTCAGTGGGTTTTTGTAAGAGAAATTTTAAATTTGATACAGTTCAGTTTAGTGTGTGTGTATGTCATCTACTTCTGACTTAGGCCTAAAACTCTTTGTTCAAGATTTTTTGTATTGTCTGAGTCAAGTGTGGTGATGCACCCATAATCTTAGCACTTAGAAGGCTGAGGCAGGAGAATCACAGTGAGTTCAAAGCTTGGATGACAGTGTGACCAAAGCCAGCCTGAACAATATAGCGAGATCCTGTTTCCAAAAAAACCAAAAAATATAGTTTTACATACTACAAAGAATTATATGGTCCATTTTCAGTTAGTATTTGTGTAATTAAAAAAATTTAGGTAGAAACTGTTTATGTACTTTGGCCCACAGATGGTAAAGTCTTCCAGCAACTGTATTGAAAAATACATCCTTGGAATTTCTGAGCTTTGTATGAGCATTTCAACAGACTTTGAATTTGTCACTTTATGCTATTTTCATTGGTACTTTAGCTTCCTAATTTCTAGAGATTAATTACCAGCATTACTATTGAGTGGAGGGTTTCTTCAAAGTTACCACTCTGGTTCTTTTTAAGTTATATGGTTTCTAATGTAATAAAATCAGTCTGTCTGTATTTAGCTCTTTCCTGGGATTCTCATATGAATCGCTTCAATATATGTTTGAATTTAGCATGACATGATATCCTTACTGTTTTGAGTCTTCCAAAACATGAAGATAGTATGTTTCGCAGTTTATTTAGGTCACCTTTTTTTTCCACCAGTGTCTTGTAACTTTAAAAAAACTAAACAAGTATATATTCTAAGTTTATGCCAAAGCTTTAATTTTCTCCAGACTGATGATAAAAGTTTTAGTATTCTCATTTTTTTCTGGTTTATTGTTACAGTTTAGATAGTAATTTACTTTTGTTTGTTGGTTTTTATATTGTTACCTAGCTTAGCTCACTTATTATTTCCAGTAGTTTGTCTTGTTTGTTTATTCATTTTGGGAGTTTTTGTTTGTTTTTAGTAATTTTAGATTTTTAAGAGGACAATCATCTCCTGGAAAATTGGAACAATTTTGTTCTTTTATTCAGGGATACAGTATTCTGTATCCCTTATTCATTGTTCCTTGACTTGAATGCCCATTTGTATGTTAAATAAAAGTCATAAAAACCAGATATCATTACCTCTTCCTTAATCCTAAATATAATGCATCCAATCTCCTACTATCAAATATATAGCTTATAGAAGGATTTTTGTACATGTAATTTACCATTGGTACATTTCTCTTTATTTCTGTTTAACTGAGAGATTTTAACATGAGCAAAGTTGAATGTTTCAAAATCTACATTAATTAACGTGATCATATAGTTTTTCTTTAGTTTACCGATATGTAAATTATATTGATTAAATATTGAATCAGAGTTGCGTTCTTGGAAGAACTTCAACTTGATCGTATAAATATTTATATATTCCTGGATTTGATTTGGCTGGATAGTGTATATATTTCTGGATTTGATTTAGTAAGATAATTCTGCTTCCATCTTTATTCATGAGGAATATTTGTTGTGAGTCTCTTCTTTTGTACATTCTTCTAATTCTGGTTTCAGGGCAAAATCTCTTTCTAAAAAGAGTTGAAAATATATTTTCATATCTTCCATTTCATGGAAGAGTTTATATAAAAATATTTTGTTATTTTTTCCTCTAAATTTTTCATGGAATTATTTAGTTAAACGATTTAAGCCTGCTTATCTTTTGGACAAACTATTACTTTAGGAATTTCATTTTGAATTTTCATAATTTCATGTCTAATTTATTACTCTAAGGTTTTGAAACTGTAAGCATCAAGTTATTCCTAGTATTCCTCCACTATTGTGTGAGTCCCCCAGGGCTTGTGGTCATATTCTCCTTTTCTCCTGGTAGGAGGGATTTGTGGGTTTTCCCTCCATATCTGTCAAGCCCCACGTCTAACCCCACTTACACTTTTTCCTTATGTTGCCTCTGAAACATTTCATCTGCTTTCATTTTTAATTTGTCTCCTTCATATTTGGTTCTGTACTGCTGATTGAAGAGAGATCTCTAAAGCCCAAATGACAATTTGATTATCTCCTATTTATGTTCATTTTTCTTTAGTGTTTGATAATTCCACACTGTTATTTAAATTATTATGTTAGACCCTCTATTATTTGCTTTCCTTTAGACTTTTAGGATGCTACATGTGTTTTATTCCCAGTATTCTAATCAGACATAAATTTTTGAAGGGCAAATATTGTCTTGTTTGAAGGATTAACCTGTGCTTTAGAAGTCAACTCCCAATTTAATGCACCTATTTTGAACTGTTAAATAATTTTTTTCCTTTAAGTCCTTTTCTTAGAGAAATGGTTTCTTGTCACACTCAATGAAAAATTTTATGGAAAATTGGATGGATGAATGCAATACATAGCTTTTCTCATGCTCATAGAAATGGGTACTCATTTTACACTATGCCCCGAAGTAAAAGTCATTTACTAAATAATTGGAGAATAAATGAATATCCTCCTGTATTTGTAAAAGATCATGAGCTAACATGTGCCTTCTAAGACACTATTTGTGGTTCTGGCTTGAGAATTTAAGTGGATGCTATTTGATATTCATGTAATTTAATAATAATTTAACCATATTCTTTTGAAATTGTATGTTCTATATATGAAGTAGACAATTTCTCTTCATATAAATCCTGTACAACTCTCCTATATCAACAAAATAAAGTTATTTATTTAGTTAGACAGGATCTGGGTATAGAATCATATAATGCTGAAGTGGAATATTTGCTGTTTAAACCTTTAAAAATATGTTATACAGCTGAGACTTCCCTTATCTGTCAGCAATTTATATCTAATGAAAATAATTATCTTTAGAATTCAGGTTATATGTTTTCCTAGGAGAAAAAGTTATTTCTCCACCTCAAGTAAATTATTGAAGACTCTAATCATCCCAGGATAGATCATATGAAATAGAAAAAAATAAGGATCTGGAACCTTACGAGGAATTCAGTTTCAATACAGAGTATTTTAAATTAAATTTCACGGTGAACCACAAATACATACAAACCAAGGTATTACTCTGATGCTAATTAAACTGTCCTCAGCAATTAAAATTAATTCAGACTTCAGATCTTACAAATAATGCACCAATCATTTGATGTCGCAACTCTGCCTTCTAGGTATCTGAAAGGAGATTATATCTTTTTTTTAATCTTTATTGGTACATTAAATATACACATCACGATTGCACTCCACAATGGAGATTTGTACCAGTATAAGACACAACTTAATTCTCATTTTTTCCCATAGCCCTACCCACCCTACCATCCCCCCCATATACATAAAATTTGTTTCCTTACTTTTTTGTTACAATCTCAACATTGTCCCCCTTCACCCTATTTTACATTGAGCATTTTCTATTTCACTATATATAACATACAATGCTAGGACTCATTTACATCTTCATTTTCTCATACCAGAGAAAAGATGCGATATGTACCTATCTGTGCCCCATTTATGTCACTTATGAGGATATCCTCAAGGTATGTCCATTTAAGTAGAAATGATTCAAACTTATCATTTTTTATGGCAGAGTAGTACTCCATTCTGTAGAAGAACCACAGCTTTTTTATCCAGTCTCCAGTGGATGGACATTTGGGTTGTTTCCAAGATGTAGCAATCACAAACTGGGCTGCTATAAACATGGGTGCACATATGT
>PVIR01008003.1:0-58461 GCA_004026965.1 Petromus typicus
TGAGAAGCTGTGCAGTAAGCCTTCCTACATACACAAACACATCTGCCAACATTTAGAGGGTCCCAATTCCTAAGCTCCCGTTCCTTGACTTAATTTCCACCCCATGGTCTGCTGAGACCTTCCCAACCTCAGATCTCATCCTGACAATTTGTGTCTGAGTGGCCTCCTTCCAGATTGGGCTGATCCAGCCCCAGCTCTCAAGGAAGGTGGTCTATGATGTGCCTCCATCCTTTCTTCTCATCCTTAGCTTCAGAAAGCTCCCAGAGTTTTAACAACTTCCACTCTTCTCACCTCATGTTGTCCTTGGGAACCCTGAACATGAACAGGGCTTCAAGATCTGTGTCCTCAGGGTAAATCTAGACCTTCACCACCCACCTGTTTGCTCTCTGCCACAACCTGTTCTCAGCTATGTGATGTTGCCAACCTGAGCTCACCAGACCAACCAAGATGTGTTCAAACACAGTACTCAGAGGCTGATTCATGGTGTGTTCCTGTAATCACAGCTGTTTAGGAAGCGGAGGCAGGAGAGTTGCAAATTGAGAGCCAACAGAGAGAGAGGAAAAAAATTTTGTATAAAAGAATTGGACATGTACCTCAGTGGTACACTTGCCTACTATGCATGATCCCTGGGTTCCATGCCCAACTGTACTAGCTTTTCATTACTGAGACAAAATACTCAACACCCTCAGTTTAAAGTAGGAGAGATTCACTTTGGCTCAGTTTTCGTGAGTTTAGTCCATGGTTGTCTGGCTCTAAGGCAAAGATTCACAGTAAAAGTGTACAGGGAGAGAAGCTGCTCACTTCATGGCAGCAGGGATGGAGAGAGAGAGAGAGAGAGTAAGGAAGGAGGCAGGGACCAGAATACATGCTTTCAGAGTCAGGCGTGGTGACACACATCTGTGATCCTAGCACTAGGGAGGCTGAGGAAGGAGGACTGCTGCAAGTTCAAGGCCAGAGTGAGACTTTGTCTAAAAAAAAAATAAAAGTCCCACCCATCCAGGTCACACCTCAGTGACTCACCTTTTTAGACCAGCCCCATTCCATGAATTCATCAGTGGGCTCATCCACTGATGGATACTGTACTCCCTTGACCCAATCACCTTCCAAACACAGAGATTTTAGATCTCAACCATACAATAGTTAAAAAAAATAAGATAATCAGTTCAATAAGCACATACAAAGATTATCAATGTGGTTATCCCTCAGGAAATGGAAAGCAAAGCCACAATGAGGCACTAGTGGACACTTCTAGGATGTCTAAAACTGGAAAGACAGACAGTGACAGGGACGCGAGCATTGGATCTGGATACTCACCCAGGCTGCATCTCCTAAGACACTGTTAATGGAAATTTTGAGCCTGGTGGTCCTTGGGAACACAAGTCCATGAGATTCTGTTAACTGGGTGCCCAGAGCTGCTCACCTCTCATCTCTCCAAGACCTGCCCTTGGATTCCCTGGCTCACACCTCAGTGAACGCTAGGATGCCTCCCTTGTCTTCCTCTACAGATGCGCACTTCCCTCCAGCCCCACCCCCACCCCGGAAACCAGTGCTACGACTGTGTCTCTTTAAGAATGTCATATAGGGCCAGGGATTTGGCTCAGTGGTTCCGGTGCCTGTCTTGCAAGCGTAAGGACCCAGGTTCGATCCCCGGTTAACCACATACAATACTGGGTGTGGAGACTCACTCCAGTAGCAACCAGTACCACATACCACAGTGCTGGGCGTGGTGGCTCACGCCTGTAATCCCAGCACTCGGGAGGCAGAGGCAGGAGGATTGCTGTAATGTGAGTTGGAGGCTGAACTCAGGGCCAGCCTGAACCACAAAGCAAGACACTGTCTCAAAAAAAAACCTAAAAAAAAAAAAAGAATGTTGTATAAATGGAGCCTCAGAGCATGAAACCTTTTAAGGAGGGACTCTCGTCCTTCTGCATAATTTTCTGGGGAGTCATCCAGGTGGCTGGTGTATCAGTACTGCGTTCCTTTTTCCTTCTGAGTTATATTTTATGGAATAGATAAAGCATTTATCCACTGAGGACTATCTGGTTATTTCCATTTGGAGGCTATAATGAATATAGCTGCTTTAAACATGTGTGCACCTATTATTGTGTGTAAATATCAGTTTTTAATCCCCTGAAATAATGCTCAACGTGCAATATCTGAATCATATGGAGTTGTATGTTTAGTTATCAGAAGAAACAGTCAAACTATTTTCCAGAATGACATTAGTATTTTATGTTCCCGCCAGCCATGTTTCCCTACACTTTCAACAGCAGTTGGCATTGGAAGGATTTATTTGCCCAGTCCAACACTGTGCAGTGGTAGCTCGTTGTGGTATTCATCAAAGGCACAATGATGCTGAGCATCATTTCATGTGCTTATTTGCCCTTCCAATATGCTCTTTGGTGAGCTCTTCATATCTTTTGTTCATTTCCTAATTCTATTGTTTGTTCTGCATCATTTTGAGAGAGTCTTCATATTTCTTGATACTAGTTCTTCTGTTTGACATGTGGTTGACAAATATTTTCTCCTAGCCAGTGACTGTGGCTTGCCCTTTTTATCTTTGTTGCAAGGTCTTTCACCAAGAAAAAGGCTTTCTGTTCTGATGACATCATAGGAACCTTCCTCATCACTGTGGCTCAGTATCCTACAATTTAAAGGAGAAAAGCCTTTTTTGGGATCACAGTTTTAGTGTTAATCCACAGTCAGCAGGCTCCAAGGTGGAAAGGGCCTGGGAGAAGGGTCTGGCTGGAGACCAGTTGATCCTCTAGCAACCAGGAAACAGAAGGAGAAAGGAGACGCTGGGAAGGGAGACGCCCTCTTCCAGACACCTCTTTCCACTGGACGCCACTCCTCACAGCACCCTGAGGAAGGACAGACCAGTCCACTGATCGAGAGAGGCCTCATGACCAGCTCACCTTCCAAAAGCCCCACCTCTGAACATAAGCAATTTGGGGAGATATTTTATTGATTAATTTATTATTATTATTATTATTGGCAATACCGGGGATCAAACTCTGGCCCTACTGCTTGCAAGGTAGGCACGGTGCCACTGAGCTAAATCCCTGGCCTGAGGAAATATTTTAGAGCTAAATCATAATAGATGAAGTCTAGTTTTAAGTGTTTCCTTTGAGGAATCATGCTTTTTTTTTTGAGACAGGGTCTCGCTTTGTGGTTCAGGCTGGCCCTGAGCTCAGCCTCCAACTCACATCACAGCAATCCTCCTGCCTCTGCCTCCCGAGTGCTGGGATCACAGGCGTGAGCCACCACGCCCAGCACTGTGGTATGTGGTACTGGTTGCTGCTGGACGTGAGTCTCCACAACTCAGTATTGTATATGGTTACTGGGGACTGAACCGGGCCCTTGTGCTTGGTGAGACAGGCAGCGGAACCACTGAGCTAAATCCCCGGAATCATGCTTTTTGAACCAAGTTTAAGAGCTCTTTGCCTGCTCTGGGCCCTAAAATTTATCTCGTAGGTTTTTGCTCTGCTTACATCTAAGCCTGAGATCCACTTGGGGTTTATCTATCAGTCTATCTACTGTTTCTTTTGTGGTACTAAAGCTTGAACGAGGGTTTCACTCTGAGTTACACCATCACCCCGACTACTTTTTGAGACCAGGTCTAAACTGCCCAGAGGTTGAACTTGCCATTGTCTTGCTCAGCCTCCCTGAGTGCGGGGATTTCAGGCCTGCACCACCTCTCCCAGCTTTGAGTTGACTTTTGTATACGAAGGGAGAGCTTCAGTGATAAGGAAATGAGGAAAATTTTACTAGCCAACCCCATCCAGAAATGCAGAGAGCACCTTTTTTTTGTATGGAGGATTCAATCCAGGGCCTTCACATTCGGCTACATTCCCAATCTTTCTTCCATTTTTTATTGTATGACAGGACTTGCTCGGTCGCTAAGTGACCCAGGCTGGGCTCCAGTTTGTCATCCTGCTGCCTCAGTCTACGGGGTAGTGGGATTACTGACGCGTTCCACCACACGACACTGGAGTTAACTGCTAACTGCACACTCCCTCCTCAAAAGAAAATGTGGAATGGGGGGAAGAACTCAGCTCTGCGAACAGAGCCTCCCACTCACTGTTCAAGCCCCTGATGTGGGTCAGGATTTCCCACAGGACCCACGGCTCTATTGTTACCACCACACTCTGCAGAGGGCCTTCCACTCATCCCCAGTTCTGCTCCTCTGTTTTTTATTCTTTACCCCATGTGGTGACTCATCCCTGTAATCTCAGCACTCAGGAGGCAGAGGCAGGAGGATTGCATGAGTCCAAGGCTTGCCTGGGCTACATAGTGAGTTCAGGGCCAGCCTGAGCTACAAAGTGAGACCCTGTCTCAGATAAAAGTGAACAAACAAAAAACAGCAAACCTAAGCCTCAGTCCTTCAATTTCCAAGCACCATCTTAATAGGACAGCATAAGGCCTTTGGAAGAATCTGATTAGTGGTCCACTTCCTGTATAGCTGTAGGTTCAACTTCAGTATTATCTGTGAATATCGAGCTTGTCATGTCTCTCAGCTTGAGCACAAAGGCCCTCCCACCCCTAGGCCTCGCTCCAGCCTACACCGCACCTCTCAACGAAACCTCACTGGAGAGGGTCTCGGCTCTCTCCTCCACTCCCTCCCAGCTCTCTCAGCCTGGCCTTTGGGTGGTAAGCAGTGGTGCACCACAGGCCTGATCTGTGTGCTACCTTGGAAGTGTGGGTGCAGGTGACCCCAAATGAAGACTGTCTTTGGTGTTGTGCGGCCTGTCGGTAGCACTGCTCTCCTGCAGTTTTCTGACAGCGCTGGCTGCTCGTCTTATTACTTTGCAGATTCCTCCTTTCCCCTAAATACCAGGTGTCTTGGGGTGCTGTTGGGTGCATTTTCTTCTTATGGATTCTCCACGGCCTCCCTGGGTGGCTTGTCAGGGGCAGTACTATGCTGATGGAACCTGAATCCATGATTTCTGAACTTGGCAATACAATACAATACAATTCCTCCCCTGCTTCCTCCACTTCCTTCTTTTTTTTTTTTTTAGTTTTTTGAGACAGGGTCTCACGTTGTAATTCAGGCTAGTCCTGAACTGAGCCTCAAACTCAGCAATCCTCCTGCCTCTGCCTCCCGAGTGCTGGGGTTACGAGTGCTGGGATTATAGGCATGAGCCACCATGCCCGGCTCCTTCTTTTTTTTTTTCTTTCTTGGGAGCAGGACTGAACCCATGGTCTTCACATTGAGCTAATGCCCTTATAAAGTTCTGTGAAATGTTGGGAAGACTCATGTGTGAGGAGCAATCCTATTTGGAGAATTAATTGGGCAATTTTTACTATGACCAGGCTGAGCTTTCCTGTCTGGAGACAGACTTGGGGACTTAACTCTTTGTCTTCACTTCTGGTAGCAACAGGGACTCCAGTGGTCCCACTGCTGTGATGCTCCAGGTCAGAACTACACCAAGATCTACATAATTCCTCAAGGACCAGGCATCTACCCTGCCTTCCTTGTGCTGGAATTACAGGCGTGAAAGCCTGGGACCAAATGAAAGAAGTGGCAACTTGTGTTTATGGTCTTTGCTACCCAGAGAAGCATGGAGCAGGCCCAAGCTCAGCTTCTTCTCTAAGTGTCATTTCTGCCTATTGATTAATATTTTGCCTGGTGCTATCACAGGAGACTAGAATGTACTGCAAAGGTTCTAGTTACATCCCCTTTCCCCATTTCCTGCAGTCATGCAACAGTGGTAAGGCAGAAGGCTGGGATGACAGACTCCTGGGCCCAGTAAACTATTTCCTCTTTTAGCCTGGCATATTTCAATAGACTTGTTATGAGACCCTGATAAAATGATAAGAAGCAGAATGCTTCCATAAAGTGAGAAATTGTTACTATGGAAAAAAAATCAAGCCTCACTTGCTTTTACTCAACTTAAAATCACTGATATTTGAGATAATATAACGAGGATACCTGACTAGTTTCTTACAGCTTTGCTGTAGGTAGCGAGGGAGACAGGCATGTCTGTTGTGACTAACAGTTGCCTGGATTACTTTCTGTGGATCTGAAGACTGCTTTTGTTGAGAATACTGACTCTTCACTTCAGCCTGCAGATGTCTGATGGTGACCAAAATGGGATAAAAGGTTTGGCTTCTCTCCTTTATATTGTGTCTCTCCCCTTTGTTAACTTAACCCTTGAGTCGGCCAGTAAATATGTTATTTAAAAACTGTTTTGCCAGAAATTAACAGCAAACGAACCCACAGAAATTATGCAAACAAAAATTAAATAATACATTATTGAATAACCAGCGAACCACAGAAGAAATAGGAGAAGAAATAAAATGCCTTTAGAAAATGGACAGGGGAACATTCATCCCAAAACCTATGAGCCACAATGGAAGAGTTCAAGGGGGAAATTTATGTGCCATGAACACACGCATAAAAGAACAACAATCTCAGCCAGATGATGCAGCACGTGGTCCCAGAAAAATGTAAACAGTCTAAGTCTGAAACTAGGAGAAGGAAAGAAAGTATAAAGATTAGAGAAGAAATCAGTGAATTTGAGATTAAACTACAATACAAAGGATCTATGTATCACAGAGTTGGTTCATTGATAGATAGAAAAGAGGTCTGGGAAGATGGGAAGATGGGAGGGAGCAGGGCGCTGGGGGGGGGGAAGAAAAATTTGTTTTCTCCAAGACTCTGATATAGGGTTAATCTGGCCTGTTGTCCCATCCTTTATGCTCTATCACAGTTTACGCATCAAACGTCCTTCAGTTTTGTCACAAGGCCAGAACATTTGGGCAAGTCAGTGACGCCAGCTGTAAGAGGAACTCAGTAGTTCCCACTGAGAACAATCCTGGGATGTTCTGTGCAGGATGGTGGTGCCATAATAGCACAATTCTGCAGCCTGTAGGATGAGCTGACCATGCCACCCACGAAGTGATCCAAATCCTTCACAAGAAGCATCTTTGGATCTCTGCCCCAGCTGACAGGTGAAGATTCATGGGGTTCAGCTCATCCCCAAAAGTCAGTAAAAACCTGCTGCTCTCCTTGTTCTGTGAGTAGCAAGTGCTGACTTCCTTCAGCCAGAGACCAGTTGGGCTGACGCTCCCCTCCCTGCAAAGCTCTGCCTGGAATGAGTGTGTGCTCACAATATTTGGACCATTCTTGTTTCTACCATCTCTGGGTCAAAAGATTAATCATCCAGTGTCAGTTATATATATTATTTTATTTGTTTTAGAGACAGAATCAGTCAGGTTATCTTGAACTCACTATGTAGCTCAGACTGGCCTGAAACTTGGAGCAATCCTCTGGCCTTAGCCCTCCAAATGGTGGGATTATAGTCATGAGCCACCATGCCTGGTTCATGTGCATATTCTTATGAAGACACTGATCCACTAAGGAGAGTGACCCTAACTTTGAAACCTTTGCATATGAATATCAAATAGCTAAAACCTTCTTGATATGTACGTGGTAACACACACCTTTAATCCCAGCACTTGCGTGGCTGAGGCAGGAGGATCACTGTTAAATTCAAGGCCAATCTGGGCTACATAGCAAGTTCAAGGCCAGCATGAACTACATAGCCAGACCCTGTTAAAAAAATGGAAAAATAAAAGATTTTTATTTTTCATTTATTAATTTTGTTGTGGTAGGGGTGGAACCGAAGGCCCTGTGCATGCTAGGCAAACCTCTACCACTTAGCTACACCTCTGTCTCTAAAACCTTTTTAAAATGATGTTTTGTCATATCAACAATAGGACATATATAAAACATGAAAGCTAGGGCTTGGGATTTAGCTCAGTGATGCTGCATCTGCCTCACAAATATGAGGTCCTGAGTTCGATCCCAGGTAAAAAACAAACAAACACACAAAATACATCAGAGTGACAGCTGCCTTATTATTTGAGAAATAAAAAAAGAAATTTGCTTTTCAAAGATGGCCCCAAAGAGAGGGAGTGCCCCATCACGAAGGCATCTTATAAATGTCGGATAGGCATTTGCCTAGGAGTTCCGACATGTTGTGATACGTACTTTTTGTTTTTTATCATAGTTCCTGACTCATACATAGCTCCTTCTCCAAAGCAAGCTACAGAAAACAGACTTTCACCTCCCCAAAGCAGGTCACAGATTGAAAAGCTCTGCAGATCTTCCATACCTTGCCCACTGCATCTCCACACCTATACCATTTGTGAGTCTTTTATGCTAGACCGTAAACCTGAGTTTTGGGTAGAAGTTCTGAGGGCTGCTGTAGCACACCAGAGAAACCTGAGGACGGTGGGAACCTGGTTTAACACAGGCCAGGCAGAAGCTCAGCTAAAACAACCCCGGCCTGCAACTGCAGTGAAGTAGGAGGCAATCCTGTGGGATCTGCCTGCAGGATCTGGCGCTGTCTCCAGGTAGAGCATGCCCGAAGACAACTGACTTAGTGGATGCCCAGTGAGTGTCTGCTGCTGAATAAACTGCTTGACATGTGGGGAACCCCTCACACCTGGCATTAGAGTTGATCTGGGTTGCGAGAGCATTTGTAGAACCAAGGATTTGAGTTGGTTTTTCTCTCTAAACACTGCATGGTAGAAGTTACCATATCTGGGACACCAACCGCGTGAACATGATTGATTGGTAGGTTCTGATTTGAGGGACTCTATTCACCCTTGCATCAGCTGGTGCCATCTTAACCCTCTTCAAAATAAAACAATTCCTGATGTGCACTGAGAGGGGCATCAGGCCTTTAAAGTGGTTTTGTGTCACTCTAAAGAGAAGCAGTTTAGAATAACTGACTTCCCAGATCACAAATCCGCTAGGAGGCAAACCCCGCTTCGACCTTACTCTCCACCCTTGGCTGCAGCTCTCTCCCCTCACCACCTCATGCTGATGTGGTGCGAGGTGACTTTGTTCAGAGGATTTCATGATTCACTTGTGTGTTACGGGTTGAATTCTGTCCTCCAAAAAATTCGTATGTTGAAGCCCTGAGACTTAATACCTTAGAATATTTTTGGAAATAGGGTCATTGCAGATATAATTAGTTAAAAAGAAGTCATTAGGGTGGCTTCCAATTGGAGATTACTCATGCCTTTATAGAATAAGGAAATTTGTATGTTTGCATACATGTACACACATACACAAACATGTTAAGGGAAATGACCATCTGTAAGCCCAGGAGGCTTGAGGCCGCTCTCAGAGGTCAATCTTGCCACCCTTTTGACTTCAGACTCCCAGGCTCCAGAACTGACGACTTCCATTGTGAGCCTGGTGGATGGTACCTTGCTCGGTGGCCCTTGTGGCAGTGCAGAAGTCAGACACATGGCCCCGAGTGTTCACCACCCAGTAGAGGAAACAAGTTCGGGGGCAGTCCACACCGGGCCCGGAGGACGCAGAGGGAGGGGCCACGGAAGCAGCGTCATCTGCAGCCTCGATGCCTTCATGCAGGTTCTTGTACACAAGGTGGGCTTTGCTTGTATGCCTGGAGGGAGAGAGTGTCTGCACAACAGGGACATGGAGACTGCAGTGAAAAGTATAGAGGGTTTCTCCACATGTCCTCCACCATGAGGTGGCATGGGGAAAGGTGGGCTGAGTGGCCAAGGGAAGGCAGGTCGTGAGCAAGTGGTAGGGTGTGAAGCCAAGGCTGCAGGCACTGGGAAGTGGCTGAGTCCCAAGTAAGAGTCACAGGTAGGCAGTGATGGACAGCAGGGCAGGGGAGATGGGGCGGGGGTCCAAGGATGTCCACAGTGCACACCTGGGGCGATGTCACAGGCAGCTCGGACTTTGGCAGGCTCGCTCCTTATTTTCTCCTGGTCTCCCATTTGCTGAATCATCTGCACTGCGGGGTGCTCTGTACTCCTGAAGTCCCCACCTATGTAAGAACCCTCTGAAATGGCCTCATGCCAAGGGGCCTTGGTCCCAGCAGTCCTGCCAGCTCCCTCTCCCTGGCTTCTCCCTGGGAACAGCACATAGAAGCAGAGCACTATGGGCGTGCTGGGACTTGGAACACAACTCACCTAGAAAACTTAAAGATGGGGGTCAGACCTTCACACTGCCTCCTTTGAACAGATAGTGGACATAAAAGTGATGTAAACTGTAGTGTGCCATGGACACATGAGGGGTTCTCACTGCTTACACAGAAGTAGGGCTTGACCAGATGTGGTGGCACATGTCTGTAATTCTACAAGTTGGGAAGCCGAGGCAGGAGGACCACTGTGAGTTCCACGTCAGCCTGGGCTACAAAGAATTTAAGACCAGCCTGGACTACACAGTGAGAGTTGACAGCAAGAGAAACAAGCAAAGAAAGCAGGACTCAAGCCAGGTGTGGTGGTGTGCACCTGTAATTCCAGCTACTTGGAGGCTGATGCAGGATTGCTTACGCTAAAGAATTCAGTCAGGCTTGGCAACATAGAAAAACCCCATCTCAAATTTAGAAAAACAACAGGACATTGTAAACTGTAGAAAGTGATATTTACCTGTAATCTCAGCATTTTGGGAGATTGAAGTAGGAAGATCACAGGTTTGAGGATAACCTAACCTACATAGTGAGACTGTCTCAAAAAACAAAAGGAAACTATGAAGGTAGAGAGTAGCTCAGAGGTCCTAGATTTAGCAGGGAGAGGTTGGGAGATGACAGTCATAAGTACAATGTTTTGATCTGGGCTGACAAAATATGCAAATTTGAATGTGGTTATAGTTCTACAGTTCTGTCAATGTATTAAAATGTACTGATCTTTACATTTTGTTTGTAAACTAAATTTTGTTTGTATGTTAAATTTTTATTTGAAGATAAAAAAAATAGATTGCTAACATGGGACTGACCAGCCCAACCATCCCACTAGTCGTACCTCCCTACCAGAGCTCCTAGAAGGCCTCCTGCTCCTCCTGGGTCGGAACCTCCCTTGGCTTTACCTGGGTAACTAATAGTCTGCTCACTGGCCTTCTGCTACTTGTCTCTCCTTTCCTCCTGCATATCTGTCAAAAACATAGCTGTTGTCATCACCACCAGCCCTGGCTCTTCCTGGCTCCTCTGGTGAGTAACTAGGAGGAACAACATGAGAAGCAACAGGTAGCATCCCTGCTGCAGGCGGAAATTCAGTGCATATCGCACTGGGAGCCAGATAGCTGAACGACACGCAAGGTCAGTTAGCTTGGTCCCCAGGTTTTCAGTAAAAGCTGGAAACTCAGGGAGGGAAGTGGCTCTGGCAGGTCCAATACCAGCCAGTTGCCAGAGGACCAGTGTCTGTGCTGAGGCCTCCCTCACAGCCCTGCGCCTGCCCAAAGACAGGAGGGGCAGCAGTGCGGTCATGAATGCTGACCTCAACTTCTCTCAGCCAGGTCAGGGCTTAATCAAACAGACTCTAAGGATAGTTTTCTCCACATGTCCTCTCAACAGCTCTGGGAAGTTATAAAACACCCATTCCTTCAGAGACGTTCCAGCTGGCCAAATCGGCTGTGAGAATAACTTCCACACTCACCGCAATCCTGGTGGCTCTCCTGTGGAGCAGCTGTTTGGCTTGTTGAAGTCTGCCAGTAACTTGACTCCCTTTCCAAACTGTCAACACAGCGGTATCAGTCTCATTAAAATTGATGTCAACATAACGTGACAGGGCCAGAAAAAGCAGGTCACAGAAAAGGCTAGGTAGAACCCCCTTCCCGGTTCTGCCTATCCCTGCCTGGTGGCAAGGTAATATGAGCTGAACAGTTATGCTAGAACAAGAAAGAACTGCAACTACTTGTCTAACCCAACTGCATTCAGTTATGGAGATGCTCGAGGGCCAGAGTGCCGACATCTCCCAAGTGTCAGCACTTTTCAGGACCTGAGATTTTCGGGTAGAAGTGACCTAAGGGAAGAGCACAAGGCTGAGAACAAGGTCACATGTTTTCTAGGTTAGGTTCTCTGTAGGTTTTTTTAATAGTAATGCTAGGGATTGAATGCAGGGCTTTGCGCATGCTAGGCAAGCGCTCTACTACTGAGCCACATTCCAGGCCCTGAAGGCTAGGTTCTTCGACTACTTCACCAGTACACTGTAGGCAAGTCCTTGCCCCTGCCCCGTAACTGCTTCATTAAGCGACAGTAGAAGCACAGAACTGTGGCTTCATATGAAATGTCACAGTGACACTTCACAGACAGGCATATATGTGGGACATACCACCACTGGCACTCCAAGTCAGAACTGGTCATTCAATCGGTCATTTTGTACTCAAATATTTGTTGCAAACCTACTAAATGAAGTTCTCTTTCACGCAGGAGATAATGCCAAAAAGAGATGGCTTTGACATCATCAAAAACTTTCTCATATTATTACTAAGGGCAGGACCTAGGGCCTCACATATGCTGGGGAAGCTCTCTACCACTGAGCTATACCTCCAGCCCTGGTTCTCAGGATTTTACAACATATTTTAGCCAAGGTTCTTTCACCACTGAGCCTCCTGCTTCTGGGAAAATAATTTTCAAAGAAAAATGACAAAATCCTAGCTCAAGGTTGCTTAAGGATCTCACTGGCTACATATGGAAAGTGTAGCCATCAATGCTCAAGAGAAGATTTGGTCAATGAGGCTCTATGACAGTGGTGGTGAACCTATGGCATGCGTGCTGTTGTACCTTTAAGACAAAAGATGTTAACGTAGAATTGCACCCCCCTCCCCCAAATCTTAACATTCAGGTTTACTCAGTGCAGACACTTAGTGATAAATAACTAGGTTCTGAGTTGGTCTGGCACTTAAGTCTTTAAAACGTTCACCATCACTGCTCTACGTGAAAGGTCCAAATTTCTTCTGCAGTCCTTATTTTTTTTCCCTTCACTGGTTAAATCCTTTTTTTGGAGACAAGCTCTCTATGTAGTTCAGGGCGGCCTCAAAGTCACAGCAGTCCTCCTGCTTCCGCCTTCTGAGTGCTGGGATTTCAGGCATGTGCCACTAATTCAATCTATTTCTATCTAAATGTCCCCACCAATTTCCCAGCTTTGACTTACTTGGATGTCTCTTTTCTCCAACTCTATTTGAGCTTTACTTTCCTACACAGCTCAAATATTTTTCTCAAAGAAAATTTCCCTAGAAAGGACACCACCTCTGCACGACACTGGCTGCTGTGGGCCTCTTGTGCCTAGCAAGGATCACTCCCCTGCTGTCATCCTCCTCAGAGACTGAACACCAAGGGCTGGCTTGTCTCTATCCCAAGTCCAGCTTGTCTCTCTCACTCATCCAGTCAATAAGCCTGAGAAGATTCTGTAAACTTATGGCAGAAAAAAAAAGAATTATTCAGTTACCAAAGTTATTTAACTAACATTAAAACGCTGACAAAAGAAATCATTTTATAATGTATTAAATACATATTTTCTAAGTGGCAGAGAAGACCCTGTGGATGTGGAAAGTCATACAAGTTAAAACCAGAAATTATATTCAGGTTTTTTTCTTTTTGAGTCTTGCTATGCAGTTCAGGGTGGCCTCAAACTCAAGGCAACCTTCCTGCTTTAACTTCCTAAGTATTGGGATTATAGGCATGGGACACCGTGCCTGGCTCAAATTCAGTTTTAACTTTCTTTGCAAAAAATGAATACTTAGGCTGGGGTTTTAGCTCAGTGGTTCCAGCACCTGCCTTGGGTTCGATCCTGAGTAACCACATACAAGGCTGGGTATGGACATTCATGCCCACCAGCAGTCCGTACCGCACACCACAGTGCCAGGCGTGGTGGTTCACATCTGTAATCCCAACACTCAGGAGGCAGAAGCAGGAGGATTGCTGTGAGTTCAAGGCTGGGCTCAGGGTCAGCCTGAACTACAAAAAAGTGAGACCCTGTCTCAAAAAAAAAAAAAACTTAAAAGCACATGGGTAACTTGATTTTAAAGTATGTGAGGGGTTCAAATCAAGACTATATTTTCCTATATTAAGTTAGAGTCCAATCTTTCATATTGTTTTTACAAGCATTTCATAGCTGCACTATAGTAAAATGACCCTCAAGTCTTCTACGAAACAAAACTCATTATGAATAACACCATCATATCTATTTTCACTGAACAGCTACACAACCAAATACAGACACTAGGAAAACAGAAAATTTCCACTTTTGTTAAGGCTGGTCTGGTCTTTGACAGCATCTGTGGTGAAGCTTTTCACTCACTGCTACCTCCTTAGTAACCCTGTATTAGTAACAAACCATTGTTTTCCTGTCAGTCAGGGTCACAGATTCTGAATGGTGCAGGACTGCAGAAGCCATTTGGTTACACCCCTTCCATTTTAGACTGAGAAGGGTCCCAGAGGTCAATACAAAGTCACACAGAAAAGATAGAACCAGAATTAGAATTCAAATCTCCTTTGGGATTCCACTAAAGGTCTCTATGCATATTTCAGATAGGGTCTCACTACATAGTTTAGGGCAGCCTTAATCTTGGTATGTAGCCCAAGCTGGACTTGAATTATCCTTCTGTCTACCAAGTGCTGGGATTATTGGCACACATCATTATGCCCAGCTTGATGAAGACCTTTTTTATATTATACTCTTTCTTTTTCATGCATTACTCAAATTTAACGTTATTTGACAGGGTTTCACTGATCTCAGAGCACATAATTCTATACATTATTAAAAGGAGCTAGGGACTGAATCCAGGGCCTCATGCTTGCTAGCTAGGCAAGTGCTCTGCCAGAACTCTATCCCCAGCCTCTAGTCATTTTTAAAAAGCCTATAGTCATTAAGCATGAGGATTAGTTACTCAAAAGACCCCATACATTTATGCTCTCATTCTCCCATTAACAACCACTAACATACCAGACATGTGCCACTAATTCAATCTTTTAGTGTTTTTTTCCTGGAGATAAGGTCTCGCTTTTGTAACTCAGGCTGGCCCTGAGCTGACCATGCAGCCCAGGTGACCCTCATATGCACAGTAGTCCTCCTGCCTCTGCCTCCCGAGTGCTAGGGATTACAGGTGTGAGCCACCATGCCCAGCACTGTGGAATGTGGTGCTGATTGCTGGTGCATGCCACCACATCCAGCATTGTGGTATGTGGTTACTGGGGATCAAACTTCAGACTCTGTGCTTACAAGGCAGGCACCAGAGCCACTGAGCTAAATCCCTGGCCCAGTTCTTTAGTATTTTGATACAGGCTTACTTTACAATTACAGCTGAATTTTTTTTTTTTTGAGACAGGGTCTCACTTTGTAGTTCAGGCTGGCCCTGGGCTCAGCCTCAAACTCACAGCACAGCAATCCTCCTGCCTCTGCCTCGTGAGTGCTGGGGATTACAGGTGTGAGTACACACCCAGCGAACCTGGGCCCTAACTCCTGCAAGACAGGTACCAGAACAACGGAGCTAAATCCCCGGCCCAATTACAGCTGAATTTAAAAATGTAAGCATACAACTTGGATTTACCAAAGAGTACTGTGTTTATTTCACTTAAGTCTTAAAAATACTTTGTTGGCAGTTGTCACATATAATGTCTTATTGTTAAGAAAAAAATTCACTGAAAAGAAAAACATGAAAAAACAGACCCAAAATGTTAAGATTTTATTTACAAAGCTTTTTTTTTGTTGTACAGAAAGTAAAAATGCTGTTACAATCTCAGTGTAACTGGTAGCCACAGATGGCTGACTCACCAATCACAGCTATCCATGCTACAGCAAGAGTCTTACACAAAAAACTAACAACGCTTACAATTTTGTTGGGGCAAAGTCCCCACACTTGGTGGTGGATTACCAAGAGGGACTAAATGAAGGAAGGTGGAATGTCACAGGAACTATTCTTTGGCTCTTTGGGTGGGTAGGTATCCTGGGGTTTGTATCACAGCTACCTTTTTTTTTTTTTTAAACAGCTACCAAATCCATGAGCAGTCCAACCAATACTGAACAGTTCTGTTTTTGCAGGTTACTGGGGGTCTTAATCATCTTCTCCTTCATCATCTGTTTCTCTCTTCCTCTTTTCACCTTTTCCGCTTTCTTCCTCCTCTGTACAAGTAACAAAAATTGACTTTGAGACGAAAGGCATTTTGTCTAAGACAGTGCTCATGAATGCAACATTGTTTTTCAGTTAGGAGATTCAAATAAGTAAATTAAAAACAGGATTTCTTAGGATTTTTATGTTCTTAGAATATGTGAGATGCAAGGAGACAGAAATCTGTTTTATCAACAAGTAAAAATTCATGGCTATTTTTGCTGGGCATGGTGGCTCACACCTACAATCCAAGCACTGGGGAGACAGAGTCAGGAGGATTGCCTGTGAGTTCAAGGCTAGCCTGGGCTACATAGTGAGCTCAGGGCCAGCCTCAACTATAAAAGCAAGACTTTGTCTCAAGAAAATAAATAGATTCATGGCTATTTTATTGAAATTAATTAAATCTATATTAAGTCGTATTTCAAAATCTGTTGAAGTCAGTGACCAAGTCCTTCCCAGGGTAATACCCATTGGTTCAGTGCTGGGCATAGAGTGGGCTCTGAGTAAGTATGAACCAATGCAAAGTATGGCAATAACCTGGTTCTCTGAAGACCTGAACCAAAAGGAGAATCTCAATGTGTAGTAAATAAATAATAGCCATTTCACTATTCTTGGTTGTGGTGGGGAAAGTAATACAGATACAGCTAGAAAGTGTTACTTACATATCCTGATAAATTAATTATTACCCCATTAGTGAGCCTTTTTAATGAAAATAATCCCATACTTGTTTGTAAACCAAGAGATGAGATTTAAAAGCATTTTAACCATGGCGATCAGGGACTAGCCAGACTTCAGGGCTTCAAGCACAAGGAAATCTTGTAGCAGCACTGGGAAAGCCACACCAGCGCGGATGCACTAACAGGACCACTAAGAATGTGGGCCAAGGGCATTTTATCATCTTCTTTGTGGTATAGCATTCTAAATAGTGGACTTCATCTAACTCCATTTTGAGATACACTCGTTATGTCTGTAGTCCTGACTGGCCTTGAACTATGCAGCCCAGGTTGACCTCAAACTCACAATCTTTCTACTTTAGCCTCCCCACTGACAGGATTATAGGTATACATACCTATATATAGGTAGGTCACTTGTCTCATTTTTAACTGAGGAGATCTAAAATGTATGCATCAGACCCACCTTCATCTTCATCCTCATCTTCATCCTCTTCATCTTCATCAATTTCTCCATCCTGTCCAAATTCTTCTTCCTAAAGAATAGTAGAAAGCAAAACATTCTAAGATTAATCCTGACAAATCAAGGAGTAGAAAAAGAAATATACTTTGTAAATAAGTATCACTGGGGGCGGGCAATACGAAGGACTGACCTTAGGGTCTCATACACACTAGGCAAATGTTATGCCACTGAGTACATTCCCAGTTGCAAATAAATCTAACAATAAATCAAGAAAAGAGTAATATTATTTTTATTTACTTTCTACTTTGTGTGAAGTGTTGATTTTTTTGTTGAGACAGGGTCTTGCTTTGTAGTTCAGGCTGGCTCTGAGCTCACTATGTAGCCCAGGCAAGCCTCGAACTCACAGCAATCCTCTTGCCTCTACCTCAAGTGCTGGGATTACACGCATGCCACGCCTGGCACTGTTTTATGTGGTTACCCAGGACTGACAGGGATTGAACAGGAACTAAACTCTCTGGACCTTGCAAGGCAGGTGGAGGGGACCACTGAGCTAAATGCCTGGCCCTGATTTTCTTTAATGGGCATCCTTTAAATTCTTTATTCAGAAGCAAGCAGTCTGTCAGGTATGTTTAATTAGAATACAACTGAAAATGAAAAATTTAAGAAATGACTTTACACTTCTGAGATCCCACAAATGCTTTAGTTTTATACCACAAGAACATACTTCTAAGTGAAAACATTCTCGGCCTATTTTCCAAACCTCCTTGGGAGTTAAGGTAGAGTTATCCCTTTTTCCTGTCCTCCTAGGGTCCTCACAGTTACTGGATTCTCTGGTGCACCATAAAACAGACTGCTTGCTCTTTTAGGACATGATCACATTCTCACTTAACTTCTGTCCCAACACAACAGACATACAATATGTTTACTGAATGAAACTAAAGATATACAAAGAACTTCAAAGTTGGTAGAGTTCTTTTTTGGTACAGCAAAGGACATATTACCAATTCTCAGTATTTCCAGTTTTTCCTTTCTACTGAATACTCAACTTGTTCTTTTCTTTCAAAGTTGAAGGGCCAAAACGTATCTTGCAGAATTGAGCACTATGTCTGGTTAGGATTCAGAAAGCACAGCATTTGACATTTGAAGGGATACAAGGACTAGAGATGTAGCTTAGCTCAGAGGTAGAATACTTGCTTAGCATGTGTCAAGGGCCTTGGTTCAATCTTTGGTGCTACAAACTAGACACAAAGACTGAATTAATCAAACTCACATTTTTATTCAGGAAGCATTTTGTCTTTTTTAACCCATTTTTGCCTTTGTTACAAAAAAGAAGCAGATGCACTGGACTGAGGATGCAGCTCAGTGGTAAAGGACTTGTCTGACATGAGGGCCTAGGGCTCATCACCAGCAGTACAAAAATAACCAAACAAGTGCACTGACCTCACTAACTTCATCTTCATCTTCATCTTCGTCTCCTTCTACATCTTCATCTTCATCCTCTTCTTCATCAAACTCTTCCTCCTCAGCATCCTCATCTTCCTCATCCTCTTCATCTTCGCCTTCTGAAAAGGGCCCAAAGTAGAATTCAATGAACACCCTCAGTACCCTGTGGAGTGCAGCTCTACAGGCTGGCCTTGAGGACAAATGCTGGGCCATGCCGACACGCAACTTGCAGCTACCCTCTTTCTAAAAGGTGGGATAGCTAAACTCCTTAATCCAGGTGCACCACACAATCAGGAGGTGTGAAGTCCTCCTGGCAGACTAGATGTATAGTGCCATTTCAACTGATGAAATGCCCAAGACGTGTGCTTCAAAATAATACAGGAGGGGACATGGGCAGAAGAATACATACATACACAAGATCAGCTATAAGTGATGACATCACAGGTTTGTTCTACTCTTATTTCTATCTTTGTCAGTATCTGAGGCTTTTCACTAAAAAGCAAGCTCCCTGAGTAATGGTCAGAGACAGTGGCTCTGATCACAGACCTAGAAAACTCCCCAAAACCTGCTGTGACTCAGTCACAGTACAGTTTGGGCCTGCCTATGTCCTTTTTTATGTACCTCTGGTGACACATCAGCTCCTCTCCACTGGTCTCAGAATGCACTGTGCTCTCTCCTGCCTCCTGCATGCTCTGCCCTTTCTTCCCTGTTTGTCCAGCTCTGATCACAGCCCCAGGATTTCTTCAGGTAGACTCACCAAACTTCACCAAACCTGTAACTTGTGTTGATTTATGAAAAGAAATTCTCCTTTGTTGATAGTATAGTGGACAGGGACCATGTCCTTTTTTCTGAATGTTTACCACAGGGTATTACACACAGGAAACACTCCAATTATTTGCTGCCTGACTAATATTCATTAGTATTCACTAATATTCATGCTTACAAACTGGTTCCTCTCTCTAAGGAGTTTCCACTAGGTCAAGGCAATCTTAGATAATAAGTAGTTTTTGGTAATATATGGAAACCTACAGTGAAGAGAATAAGAACTATAAACATTTTATGTCCTACTCTTTCACCACCTACCAACCTGACCACTTACCAACCTGTATCTCATTAACTTTTGCCTGTCCTAGGCTGCTGCAAAACAAAACCATAACAATGTTTCTAGATCTTGTAACATTCATTGTATTTAAACAGTCTGACACATTTTCTCCTTCTTTTTCTTGGCCATTTCTACCTTCAGCATTAACATTGTTTATTTTTTAAAAAAGATATATTTAGCTCATGTCTGTAATCCCAATACTCAGGAAGCTGAAGCAAGAGGATCACTGTGAGATCAAGGCCAGCCAGGATTATACAATGAGTTCAAGGGCAGCCTTAACCATAGAGTAAGACCTTGTCTTAAAAAACAAAATGAAAATGGGCCGGGGAGTTCCGGCGCCTGTCTCGCAAGTGCAAGGGCCCGGGTTCGATTCCCCGGTAACCACATAACAATACTGGGTGTGGAGACCCACACCCAGCAGCAACCAGTACCACATACCACAGTGCCGAAGCGAGACCCTATCTCCAAAAACCTAAAAAAAAAAAAAGAAAAAAACAGAGCGATATGTTTGAAACAGTACGTCAGCTATAACAATGGAATGAAGTCTCAACAGTATCAGGAATTTTATGTCATTTTTTTTCTCTCTATGTAGCTCAGGCTGGCAGAGACATGAGTCTGTAGTTATGCAAGAATTATAAGTAGTTCTATGGGTTGAATGGTAGGTGAACAAGGCTCGTTAGGCTAGCAATTTAACAGAAATTCACTAAGAAATAAATCACTTTGAATCATTTGAACATGTGATTCTCCTGCCTCAGGCCCCAAGTGCCAGGATTATAGGCATGGTTCCAGCACATGCAGTGGCATCAGGTATGAGACCAAATTTTTTCATGCTAACTTATGTAAAAACGCATTCACTGTTTCCACTATGCCAACTGTTTTGGCACCCAGGTCTGGTTTTGTGGAAGACACTTCCCATGGATACAGGGGGATGGAAGGGAGGATATATAGTTTTAGCATGGTTCAAGCTCTTTACATTTACTATGCTCTGTATTTCTATTATTACTACATTGTAGTATATAAAGAAATAATTATGTAAGTTCTCATAAACTTGTTTTCCTCCAGGGGTGATGAGAGAAGACAATGATACCCAGAGTGTGTTGCACATATCTAGTCTACTCTCTCATCTCACTTTAGTTAATGTCATTACACAAAACCCTGTTTCTCACCGAACAGGAAGCTGAAAATAGGTTTTCTGGTACTTCTGTAGCAATCTCAGGTTATTCCATCTGATTTCAATTCTGAATATATGGCGATCTGAATTTCTCTCAAGTGTACTTTTAAGGCCACCATCATTTGCAATTTCACACTGTCGATCCTCTTCTAACAGACCAAGCTGATCACCTGCCTTATTCATAAGTGGGTTGCAGACCCAGTCTCTCCCAATTTGGGGGTCTCTGATTGGGAAGCGCTGCTGATTCTTGAGAGCTGAGAAAGGTAATCATGCACTAGCTAGAAGAAAGAAGGCTTTGGCTTACTTAAAAAAAAATCTGTAAAGTGGGGCTGGGGATTTAGTTCAGTGGTTCTGGTGCCTGTCTTAAAAGCCCAAACACCTGGGTTCGATCCTCGGTACCACATATAACAATGTGGGGCATGGTGACTCACATCCACCAGCAATTAGTACCACATACCACAGTGCTGGGCGTGGCGGCTCACTCCTGTAACCCCAACACTTGGGAGGCAGAAGCAGGAGGACTGCTATGAGTTCGAGGCTGAGCTCAGGGCCAGCCTGAACTACAAAGTGAGACCCTGTCCTCAAAAAAAAAAAAAAAAACTGTTGTGTCTGAAACATGTTGGAAATCTAAATGTTCGCTTGTACTCCCATGATACTAATTTGGCTTTGAATGCAGCCACATTTATTTGCTGATGGAAACAGAGAAGTTCTTCTCCCTTAAACTGATAGACTGAGTTTGTTGAGCAGGCTGAAAATGCTACACAAGTTAATTTTGACCAACCATGTCACTGAAATGTACCACCAGCGGTGACTGTTTTCTAAGAGATCTCTGGCCAGTGATTTACCTTTAGAAAGCCACCTTACTTCTATGTAAAAGAGATGACTGAGACTGGGTGTGGTGGTGCCAGCACTTAAGAAGCTAAAGCAAGAGGACTGCTGGGAGTTCAAAGTCAGCCTATTTGCATGAGACCCTGCCTCAAAAAAGAGACAGACACTTCTCCACAACCCTTTCTTCATGGAACTGTGTGAACAGATGTGAGTTAACATCAGACTTTTAATATGGTTGGTAATTTTAGCTACATCCTGTAAAATGTTAAGTTCAGGAGACATTTCTAGCTAGCCAGCATTTCTCAATGTATGTTATAGTGGGTAAACTGACATTCAAAAATAATCTCTATGACCCAAGTAGTCAAACTAGAAATTTGTCTTGTCATGGCAGCTGCTCTGTCCATGCATAACAGTGACACAAAATAATCAACTCAAGTGTTTGATATGTAATCATTCAAAGACCTGAATAGTTCAGCAGCTGTGATATTGGTTGGCAATAAAAGTACATTTAACACATCTTCATGCACAGCCTCCTGAAAAATATATTGCAAAAAACCCCCGAAAACCAAAAAATAAGCACTGTTGCTTTGTCGGTATCAGTAGATTTGTTGACCTGAACTATGTACCACAATAACTAATCTTAACAATCATGCTTCAATATCCTGGGCTATTTCATCAATTGCCTAGTTATGGTGCTAAGAGAAAAATATATGCCACCTTTGAGTTGCAGTTTTTCCTAAAAGCTCGCTGTAACCGTCCTCGGTAGCAAGTAGCATCATCTCTTCACCAGCACTGATGGGCTTCATAGCTTCAGCAACATGGCCCATAGGAACGATATTCTTAGTACAGACATATTTCATGAACTGGTGGCCTTGTTTTGCTCGGGTTTATATATTTTTTCTCTTAAACTCCAAAGACTTGTCTTTTAAGGCAAGGTGGTTGGTCTCCATATGGTGAAGCAGTTTCAAAGCTTTCATATAGCTTTGTTGGAAGTCAGTCACCACATACTATACAAGTAGGCTTGGGAAATGTGAATTGCCTATACAGTTATTCTGTTGTTTAAATGTAGCTCTCTTTTTGGTGGCAGTCTTAGGATCTTCCATTGCCTTATCCTTGTACCTTTTACCCTTTTCAAGGAAGCTCTCCAGTGATGTTTGCTTTTCAGTTATTTTGGCTAGGGTTGGCCTGTGATCTTAACAAGTATGCAGTGTGGGAAAGAGGTAGACAGGAATGGAAGTAAAATAATGGGAGGACCATGTGCAGACTAAAGCATGTGTTGGATTCTAATTAAAACCTGCCACCAGATACAGCTTAATTGTGACTTGCCACTCACTAATAGGGCTTTGTTTGGTAAGGGTCCGCAAGCAACTGACTTATTATGGCCTGCAGTTAAACCCCTCTACTAATACTTATCTCTATTTGCAATTAATCCTCAGCCCTGCTGCAGATCACCAACAGATTCTCGTGAAGAGCCCATAATCCTTTGTACTTCATTCACCTATGAGAATCTAAGGAGAGTGATCTGACAGCAGGCGGAGCTCAGGTGGTAGGATCTGCTATAAATATAGGGTCAGGGATTTAGCTCAAGTGGTTCCGTGCCTACCTTGGAGCTGCTATAAATACAAATGAACCTTCTGCTGCGTGGTCTGGCTCCTAACAGTTATTGACTGCTGCCTTCAGTTGGGGACCATTGTTCTAAACACTTGAAGGTGAGAAATCTTTTATTCCTATGAGTGCCCCAGAGTAAACAAATTTATGTACAAGGAACAAAGGCTAAACAGGAAGAGTATTTTAGTTAGAAAAAACATCATCTGACATCACCAAATTACTAAAAAAGTATTCCGGGAAAATTATTTTTTTTCCTCACTGGTACTGGTAATCAAAGCTGCAGTGCCACTGACCTAAATACCTGGTCCAAAATTATTTTTATTTGGTTATAACAAGTATGTACCTATCAAGTACTATCCCTAGTGCCAGGTGCCATGGGTCAGGACAGAAAAGTCTGTCTGGAAGAAACCACTGCATAGGAGAAAGAGATGAGACTACCTCCCTGGGCAGGGGCAGCCTAGCATACACAAGAGCCTCAGCAGTCTGGAGGTATGAGAATACTTCCAGCAGGTGCTGACATAGTTGAGACTGGGAGGACAAGCAGGCAGTAACAAGGGGGTAGATAGGAGAAAGGTAAAGGACAGAAGACACAAGTACCTGAAGCACTTTGATGGAGGTATGGAACAGTCAACCAGTAGGCTCCAAAGTAAAGGACTATTTCTTAACAACTTATTTTCTTTAAGTCATTTTAAGGCTTTAGTGTCATAAGAGCTTATGACAATTCAACAGTGATCCCAGTCTCAAGAGTGTCTACATTCACAGATAAGAATTTTTCCTCTCAACCGTAAGAAAATTCAGAAAGTTTCTCAGGACCTTTGAAGCACAGAAGTCTGATCACTAGATGCTAAGACCACTCACCTTCATCCTCCTCTTCTTCATCTACACCGTCCACCTCTGCATCTGAGTCTGGGGCTTCCCGGTCCTCTCTGTCATAGCCATCCAGGTAGCTCAGTTGGGGTAAGAGTTTGAAGACACTCTCTCGGTAGTCATTCAGGTTAGTAACCTCACAATTAAACAGATCCAGGCTTTTCAGACAATCCAATTTTTTCTAAAGGAAAAAAATAAAGAAACCCACAACTTTTTAATCACAGAAGCATAAGGCACACAAACCATCTGAAGAGGTAAGTTCTACGCTCTGCATTTAGTGAGGTGCTATCCACTTACAACTTATACATAGGAAACATTAGTCCTGTATCATCTTTGGTCTAGACCATAGCTCTTCCCTCTTTACACTTACTATCCTAAGAACTATCTTTTTCTGGCAGCAGTAGTAGTCTACAAAGAAATATAAATATGAAATAATTTTCACTAAAATCAGATCATTTCAAGCATGATATAGTGTAAAAATTTAGTTCAAACCTTAGTGTAAGGAATCAGGTGTATAACAGTCTTGAATCTCATGGCCTTTTCAACACTACATAATACTACAGAAGGATAGTATATACAAAAGAGGATATACTATAACAAAATACCAGGTGTGTCAATGCAGATTTATTTTCAGGTGTCAATATGGCAGGGGAAGGATGCGACTCACAGCTAAAATTCTAGAAATGCAGAGAAAAATTACATTATTTTCTATGTTCAGAGAAAGGCTGATATTACTAACGGATTTTTCAGATGTAAATTGATTCTGATTTTGCCATATCTTGAAGTTCTGCTGTAATACTGTGTTAGTTTAGAACCATCAGTATCATCTCATGTAAAAAGTTGTCCTAAGAAAAGTTTTTGAGGTGATGAAAGAGGATAGGAAAAATGTCTATTTGTTTGACTCATCTCCATTTTTTTTTTCAAGTTTGTTTGTTTTGGGTTTTTTTTGAGACAAGGTTTCACTTTTGTAGTTTAGGCTGGCCCTAAACTCATAGCAACCCTCCTTCCTCTGCCTTCCAAGTGCTGGGATTGTAGGTGTGAGCCACCACACCCGGCACTGTGGTATATGGTTCTGATTACTGGTGGGAGTGAGTCTCTAAGGATTGAACCCAGACCCTTACATTTGCAAGACAGGCGCGGGAACCACCAAGCTAAATCCCCGGCCCTCCATTTGTTTTTTGATAGTAGTAGAATTGAACAATGGTTCTTTGCTCTGAGATATATCATCAGTCCTTTTATTTTTTTTAAATTTAAGACTTAGCTAAATCACTAAGTTGGTAACTTCTGATCTTCCAGCCCCAGCCTCCCAGAGTACTGGAATTACAGGTGTGTACCACATACCTGGCTCCCTGCGTTACATTGTGCAAATGTTCCAATCTTGGGTATGTTAAGTTTCAATTAGGGTTCATTAAGAAGCTGAGGGAGAAGGTATTATTGCAGGCAATCCAGGAGACAGTGACAAGAAATGGTGGGAGATCTTGTAAGCAGATAGTAGGCAGCTAATAAAAAGCAAACACAAAATGTAGAGGACTGTACAGCTGGGTGCCTTCCAGAATGGGACAATATGTCTGAAGTGCATATGATTAAGAGTTTCATAAATGTTAACTTTCAATTGGTCCTGAATCAAGAGAAAAGGCTTGGAATTTTCTAACAAAATTACACACATTCATGCATGTGGCAAACAAAGATTATAAGAGGATCTCTACACGAAGTTAAGCTCTAAAAAAATATACATAGAGATGCTTAAAGGACATTGATTCTTTACTTGAAAAGCCATTATAACATTCACAAGGACCTGGGAAGAAATTCAGACAAAACAAAACTTTGTTTTCAGAACAGGCGGCACTAATAAAATTCTAGGGAGATAGAAAGTAACTTGAAAATCTTCAGAGTTCAAGAGTAGAAATTGGCAAATTATACCCATGGGCCATTTCTAGCTTACCATTTGTTTTTGTAAAATAGAATTTTAATGAAACACAGTCAAATGCATTTGTTCATGTGTGGGGTCCACTTGTGCAGAGGCTGTGTGGTTAGTCAGTTGCCTCTTGTAGTACGACCATCACAGAGGGCTGGTGACCGTGCATTGGAAAGATTTTCATCTCCCTGGTTTATTCTCAGAGCAGCTTTTGAGAACTAACAGTGAGGGGGGACACTGAGCAGGATTATGACAAAAGGTAATGCTGTTCCCCTCAAACAGCAATGTACAACGATTTCAGAGCTTGTTAATTAATGTGCTTGTATAAGGCAGCTCTTGATGTCTTAAGAAGCCCAGTCCTGTCAGTCCTAGGGAAAGCTGCTTTTTAAATTAAGTTTCAGACTGGGTTTCTTAGTGGGCAGTCTCTCACATACAGAAGCCCAGGTATCAGGTCTTGCTCAATAGGGAAATACTGGTGCAATACCACCCTAGGCAAATAACCAGAATATTATACTGCTTTCTTCATCACCATGCTAATTCCATTCCGGTTAAGACACAACCACAAATTATTTTGCAGTGTTTTCACTGAAATTTAGTCTAAAGACTTTTTAAAGGAATGAGCCATTTACATCTCAAAATTATTTTCTAGGAATGAATGCACAAAAATGCACACACCTTCTGATATTTACCGAATGCTTTACCACACCCAAGACCCTTCTCTAGTTTATTCCAGTATGTAGGGCTGCCAAAACTCAACTATGTGAGATTTTGGGCTACTTTCTGATAAGGAACCTATGACATAATTTGGACATGCCAAACAGTACGTTAGAAAATGAAATCAAAACAAGTAGCAACAAATCCCAAACGACGACAGCAATTTATAACTGTTCAAGTAGAAAAGTTGTGCTTTAAAGCTTAACAGAAAACATACAAATTACTTAGGATTCCAATGTAATGTGTAAACACTGCTTAAAAAAAAAATTACAGCTCTACCTTACCAGAAATGTGACCTAAGCTAATAGGCTAGCCATAATAAACAATAAACATTTTATTAACAATAATTTTGCTTGCCTTCTTAGAATTTAGAAGGGCTTTGGGGGATGATTTGGATGGCTCAGGTCTCTTAAAAAAGGTGTCCAAGGAAGTTTGGATTGATGCCTTCTTTGTCTCTCGATTAATGTCCCTGTAGCAAGCAGAGGCATTCACAATCATTGCATTGACTGTAAGAACTGGGCTCAAAGTAGTGTTTAAAATGTATGTGGTTAATGAGGATGAGGATGGTGTTTTTCCCCCACTAAGAATATTTTCAGATATCAAAATGGTCCCAACACCTCCCCCCATTCACTTTTTCCTACAGATTTCCTTTATTCCAAGGAAGAACATCAGGACACCAATTTAGTAACCCCAAGGAATTAGGTCAAGTATAATATAATGCTGGGAGCTCAGGTTTTTCAGATACACGTTATATGCAGAACTCTAGCTCTGCCATACAATGTGTGACTCTGGACAAGGGATTCAGCCTCATCCAAGCCTTAGCTTCCTCTTGTAAAGATTATGCTACTTCTACCCACTATGTAGAAATGTTTTCAGATAAGTACATGTAAGATAAGATGTACAGTATAAAGCACCCAGTATGGTATATGATATAGAGCCTCCAAAAACAGTAACCACCACAGAGATGATTGCTCATCCGTCAGTCCATTTGGTGACTAAGACTTTCAGAGCCAATTTCAGGAGGCCCCCTATAAACTACAGACCAAATTAGAAACAATCCAATAAACAATTCCCACATTGTATTTGTTTCTGCTCTGCCTATGTGTTAAAATATGGATACAGGCTTCTGTAACAGAGGTCTCAGGCTGCTCTCAGAATTAAGAACAGCCAGTCATCTCGCATGGAAAAACATGATTTGATAAGGGAGAGGTGGTGAAGGGAGTGTTCCTGTGCTCACAAGGGACCCAGAATTAAGAAGCTTATCATTAATAAACAAAAGCTTAGTATAACACACAATACTATGGAGCACTGGCACTTTTTACTGCTCCTGTTGGAATTCTCAACTTACAGATTTAAGTATAGAACAAAATTTATAAGAAAAAAGATTAGGTCTCAAGGGCAGTAGAACATATAGTCAACTTGGATTTGAATGCTGACTGCCATTTATCCCAGTTATTTAAGCTCTCTGAACTTACTTTCCTGATCTCTGAAAAGAAAAGTCACTCTGTCTTCCTGGGTTATTTCAGGACACAACAAACAAAGGTTCATGTCCTCTGATACAGTAAAACTCAATAAATGTCTGATAGACCATAGGAACTGGGGATTGGTCTGGATGAAGAGAACAAAACTACAGTATTAAAAATGAAGGGCAGGGCTGGGGATGTGCTCAGTGTCACAAAACCTGCCTGGCAAGTACAAGGACCAGAGTTCGATTCTTGGAATCTCCCCATCCTCCAAGAAAGAAAAATGGGATTAAGAGTATCTGAGCATTATCTTTAACAGAAAAAAGAGCAAAACTTGTGGGACAAAGGTGAGAAATAAGGCTCCTAACATAATGAGAAATATGAATTTTTAAACATAGGCCACTTAATGAAGTGTAAAAAAGGGAATCAATGCAAGGTAATGAAATCTGTATTGCAGAGAAGTGTTTGTTATTATTATTAATTTTAAAACAGGGTCTCACTTTGTAGTTCGGACTGGCCCTGAGCTTACTATGTAGCCCAGGCCAGCCTCAAACTCACAGCAATCCTCCTGCCTCTTCCTCCCAAGTGCTGGGATTACAGGTGTGAGCCAAGAGAAGTGTCTATTGTTGTTAAGGAAAAGACCCTATAATTGTGGCCGGAATTTCTCTTCATTAAAAGCCACACTTTTACTGTTCTACCCAGAAATATTGGAGGATTCTTTACAAGTGATGTGAAGTACACAGTTTTAATATATTATGATTTTAGAATAGAGAGACAATGGAAAACATGTTTTATTCTCTAGGCTCTGCTTTTTGGGATGCTCATAGATAGTTCTTACCTTTGCATTTACCCCTCCCCCCAGCACAGCCTAGGAAGCTGTCCACACCTGCATCACTGTTGCCTCTGGACACTTTTTCTTTTTTAGGTACCAAGGATCGAACTTATTACCTTGTGCTTGCAAGACAGGCAGCAGAACAACTGAGCTAAAGCCCTGGCCCTAGATGCTTTTTCACCAATACAACTCAATACAGACTGGATTCTCATTAGCACAGCTTTCCAACCTAAAACGGAAGGAAATGTATTACCAAACTATCCCTAGAACTCCTAGATATGGTAAGCATTATTGTACTCCCCACTTCATGAATGAGGAAACTGAGGCCCAGAGAGAAGAAGCAATTTGCCCAAGGTCACACACAGCAAGTCTATAACCCAGGTGGCAATTAAACTTAGCTTTTCATGACTCATCTCAATCTGTCAGAATGAGGAAGATCTCAGGATTTCCACATTGAACTTTAGGCAACAGTGATCAGTTCAGCAGAGGATCAGGATTAGAAGAGCTAAAATTTAGTGGAGCTGTGCTTGATTGTTCCTTCCATAATTCAGATTTGCCACCCAATATATGGTTTTAGTTTGTAAATATGAAGTACAGACTAACAACTTGGCTGGCCTGGCGGGGGTGGGGTGGGCAATAGGTACATCACAACTACCAGACAAGTATGAATTTTAACAAGGATAGAAAACATCAAAGAGCTCTCCTTTGGAGAAAGCCACAGTACCAGACAGGAGGAGCAAAGCCATAGGAATATATATAATTAGGCTCTGATTTTTTAAATTGAGAATCATATTTCTCCCACTATAAATATGAAAATGAAAATGACCAATAATTCCCAGTTTCCAAATTCTCAGTCACTTACCAAAGGTTCCAAGGTGCTGATGTCTTTCAGTTTATTTCCACTTAAATTTAAATGTGTGAGATTTGGAAGTTTTTCTGCTAACATGTCCAGACCTCCAAAGATTCTATTGTCACTGAGTTCAAGCTGCAAAGGAAAATCATACACAATAGACACAGAGAGAAACATTCATCACTAAGGTATTATTATAAATAGTAAGTGTAGCTCTCAAATACTTATTAAGTTCAAAAATCCCTGTTTCGATTAAGACATGTATATTTACTTTGATTAAATCTGAAAATGTAGTTTATAGATCAGTGCAACATTTGGGGTGGGAGTGGGAAACAGAACAAGTTAAGTATTTTCTCAATCAGCTGCTAAAAAGTTTGTTTAAGAATTGACCTGTAGAGGCTTGGGATTTGGCTCAGTGGTTCTGGCGCCCGTCTTGCAAGCGCAAGGACCCGGGTTCGATCCTGGTAACCACATACAATACTAGGTGTGGAGTCTCACGCCCAGCAGCAATCAGTACCACATACCACAGTACCAGGCATGGTGGCTCACACCGGTAATCCCAGCACTCGGGAGGCAGAGGCAGGAGGATTGCTGTGATGTGAGTTGGAGGCTGAGCTCAGGGCCAGCCTGAGCTGCAAAGCGAGATCCTGTCCCGCCCAAAAAAAGAACTGACCTTTAATATCAGCGAATACTTTTTCTAATCTATAAAGTAGGTCAAAAAGATCAGAGCCAAGCATGGTGGTACACATCTGTAATCCCAGCCAGCACTCACAAGGCTGAGGTAGAACTGCTGTGAGTTTGAGTTAGCCTGGGTTACACAATGAGTTTAAAGCCAGGCTGAACTACAAAAAAAAAAAAGAATTTTTAGGGTCGGAGATTTAGCTCAGCAGTTCCAGCACCTGCCTAGCAAGTGCAGGGTTCTGAGTTTGATCCCTAGTAACCATATACAACAACGCTGGGTATGGTGGCTCATGTCTGGAATCCCAGCACTCAGGAGGCAGGAGCAGGAGGATTGCTGAGTTTGAGGCTAGCCTGCACTACAAAGTGAGTTCAGGGCCAGCCTGAACTACAAAGTGAGACCATGTCTAAAAAACAAAAATAAAAATAAAGAATTTTTCAAGAAGTTGTAATACTCTGCCAGAAACAGAAAATAGTCTATGCATTTTTTTCTTTTCTTTTTTTTTTTTTTTTGGTGGTACCAGGAATTGAAATCGGGCCTTTATGTTTCCAAGGTAGATATGGTAGGTACCACTTGAGTTAAATCCCTGGTCCTGGTCTATGCATTCTGAGAAGCATGCCAAGCAAAGTCTGTGACATTCACTTAAAACAAAAATCTGGTTTCAGGACAGTGCTGATACACTGTGGGAGTCAACATCTGAAGACAATGCAGAATACTGCTTAGAAGGCCACAGGAGTGGGACAAGCATCACAAATGAATTCCTAAAAATGGCACAAGACATTAGGAAAAAGGGGAGGAGGATCTGGTATACCCAGGTTAGTGGTACATCATGTACTTAGCATCTTAGAGGCCCTGAGTTTCGTCATCCCCAGCACCAAAAAATAAAATGGCAACAGGGCAACAGCTTTAGGTTTATGAAGCTAGTTCCTTAGAAGTCACCTTTCATAAGAATCTGGCATTGGTTTTTACAAAAATCTACTCTAATTTCTTAGCTGTAGATCAAGCAGCACAACAAGTAGTATGCCAAAAAAGGAAGACGACTTCATCATGGAGTACTATAATCTTAAAGCACAAGGAACTGGATGGAGCCTGAAGAGTGCTATGGAGAACACCTAATTCAAGCTCTTTTCCAGATGGCAAACTCAAACCAACTTGTTCCGATTCTAGCAATGGTTTATCTAACCCCTGCACATTACATCAACTACCATGCACTATTCATTGTATCAGAAACTTTAACTCACTTGCTCTCACAGCAAGCCTAAAGCACAGGAAGAATTATCACTCCCATTTATCGATAAAGCAATTAACTACAAAGATGTAACTGGACCAAGATGACAAAGCTGCTATAGTAAGGGCCTATGATTTGAAGTCAGGTAGTATAACGTCATTAAATCTCATGCTTTTCCCATAATGTTATGTACCCATATATGTTACTTGTGCAAATGATATGCACTACATAATGAACCATAGTGAGTCTATTCACATCTTTCTACAAGTGATCTTATGGAAGATGGGTCACAAGGCAATTATCTAAGCATTTACTAGCTTATACTTGGAGATAAAAGTAAGTGTGTAGGGCTGGGGATTTAGCTCAGTGGTTCCAGCACAGGTCTTTCAAGCGCAAGGGTCCGGGTTTGATCCCCGGTAACCACATACAATACAGGGCGTGGGGGCTCACGCCCAGAAGCAATCAGTACCACATACCACAGTGCCGGGCGTGGTGGCTCACGCCTGTAATCCCCAGCACTCAGAGGCAGAGGCAGGAGGATTGCTGTGATGTGAGTTTGAGGCTGAGCTCAGGGCCAGCCTGAACCACAAAGCGAGACCCTGTCTCAAAAAAAAAAGTAAATGTGTAAATTTTGGAAACCTATGACATTTATGCATCATTTTCTTTAAGTACTACCTGTTTCTTGTTATAACAGTCTGGGTTCTGTGGTAAGAAGAAACATAAAGAACAATCCATCTGTCTTTTTAAACTAAGATCCTCTCTCACTGGCCTTAGAGGTAATTAGTGTTTAAAGATTTGATAAAGCCCCTAAATGATTACTTACAGGCTGATTTTCTGAATACATCTGACAGCATGGGGGACATACTAATTCAGGCAAACTCATCAGGATGCAAATAAAATAGAAAACAAAATACACATACTAAGGATCTGCTAGCATCAAGTTCATGCTACACTGCTGTATTGCCAAATTAAATCAACTGACACTGTCACTGATAACTCATGCAAATATAAGACTGAATCTGTAAAGCAGATACTTAGAAATCAGAAATATTTTCATTGAGTGAGTGTACTAAAATCTCCTAAGAAGTGCATAAGCATTATGGAGTATTATGTAAGCAAGATGGATTATTTCTAAATTCATGTATTCGACAAACCCCACATTGCTGGGGATGTAGCTCAAGTGGTACCGCGCCTACCTTGGAAGCACAAGGGCCCAAATTCAACCCCCCCAAAAAAACCTCGCAAATGAACAAGCAAACAAAAACAAAAACCAAACAAATCACAAACAAACAATAAGGGCCAAGGATTTAGTTCAGTGGTTTCAGCTCTGCCTGGCAAATGCAAGGTCCCCAGCACCACATATCACAATGCCAGGTGGGCATGGTGGCTCACACTTATAATCTCAGCAGCACTTGTAAGTACGGCTGTGGCAGGATTGCTGTGAATTCAAGGCTAGCCTGGGCTACATAGTAAGTTCAGGGAAAGCCTGAACTATAAAGCAATACACTGTCTAAAAATAAATAAATTTAAAATTTTTTTAAAACTACAAACAACAAACCCCATATGACATGAGCACATCTCATCTCTCAGAACTTAAGCAAGCTCTGGGAATAGTCCACTTGTCCTCTGCTTAAGTTTGAATATAAATTTATTTTTGTGTCTTTGTTTAAAATAAAAATTCAGTCAGGCGTGGTGGCTCATGCCTGTAATCCCAGCACTTGGGAGGCAGAGGCAGAAGGATTGCTGAGTTCAAGGCTTGCCTGGGCTACATATTGAGTTCAGGGCCAGCCTGACCTACAAAGCAAGACCCTGCCTCAAAAAATAAATATTTTCTACAAAAAGGGTACTTGGTTAGGAGATATGGTTCAGTTTGACTTTAACACTAACCATTTCAGTGGATGGCTTTAGATAAATTATGGCCCCTTTAAGGGGGCTGTTGCTTTTTTTGAGACAAGGTCTTGCTTTGTAGTTCAGGCTGGCCCTGAACTCACTATGTAGCTCAGGCTGGACTTGAATTTGCAGTAATCCTTCTGCCTCCCACTGCTGGGATTACAGCTGTGAGCCACCACACTCGGCATTGTGGTGTCTGGTACTGATGGCTGGTGCACTCAGTCGCCTCACTCAGCATTGTTGTATGTGGTCACAAGACAGAACTCGGGACCTTGTGCTGGCAAGGCAGGTATCACAAACCACTGAGCTAAATCCCTGGCCCGGAGGCTATTGCTTTTACAAAGGCATGTACTAGAGTACCAAAGTTTCTTCCAGCTCTGACATTTCTAGGGCTTTGTGACAATTAAATGGACAGGACAAGACAAAATATTTTTCTCCAGCATTTTAACCTTTTTTGATTTTTTTTAGGGCAAAGTCCAGCTGGCCTTGAAACCACTACAGCCATGTAATCCAGGCTGGCCTCAAACTTGTGGTGATCTTTCTGCCCCAGCCTTCAAAGCGCTGGGGTAAAGGTATATGCTACCATGTCCAGGTTATATTTTGTCCTTTTCTTGGAAGTGAGAGATATATGTCATGTAGCTAAGTGGTTTTATAATTCAATAAGTAGAATATTAAAAAGGAGCCATTAATTAGCATAGCAAATTATAGAAATTTTGTTACACTGAATTCTAGTCAATCACAACAGACTTCAAACTTCCTATGTATTACAAATTCTATAATAGGCTAGGTGTGGTCCCAGCATTTGGTAGGCAGAGGCAGGAGAATCACTGAGCTATATAGTTATATGGTGAGTTGAAGGACAGCTTGGAACACTAGTGAGACCCTTTGTCAAACAAAACCAAACCAAACCAAACCAAACCAAACCAAACAAAATCAAACCAAACCAAACAAAACAAACAGGGCTGGGGATTTAGCTCAATGGTTCTGGCTCTGCCTAGCAAGCACAAGGTCCTGAGTTCGACCCCCGGCCACATACCACAATGCTCGACTGTTGTGAATTTGAGGCTAGCCTGGGCTACATAGTGAGTTCAGTGCCAGCCTGAACTACAAAGTGAGACCCTCTCTTAAAAAACAAAAAATCAAACAAAGCTGGGTATGGTGGTACATGCCTATAACCCCAGCACTTTGTAGGCAGAGCAACGGGATGCTAATGTGTTGGAGGCCAGGCTGAACTACACAGACCCTGGCTCAAAAGAAAACAAAAACCACTATTATCAGCATACCAAGAACAAATTCTAGAAAACATTATAGTAAACTTTTAACAACTAAATTATCTACACAATGGTCTTTTTTTTTGAGATAGGGTCTCACATTGTAGTTCAGGCTGGCCCTGAACTCATAGCAATTTCGCAGCCTCTGCTTCCCAAGTGCTGGGACTATAGGCATGAGCCACCACCTTCACCACTTCAGGTATGTAGTTATTGCAGATGAAATTCAGGACCTTGTCCTTGCCGGGCAGATGCCAGAACCACTAAGCTAAATCCCTGGCTCTCTAGACAATAATCTTAAAACCATTATTGAATATCCAACATTATTTCCAAACATCACAAAGATCCTGCAAGGTCAAATAGTAACACCAGTGTATAGGTGAGGAAAATGACCCTAGGAAGGTGAATTACTCTGTAAAATATCACCCCCTATAGGAACAGGCAGAGGCTGAGGGGTAGGTCAGTGGTAGAACACTTGCTAGCATGTGACAGGCCCTGGATTGAATCCCCAGCCCTGGTTTATTTATTGGTTTTTGTTATGTTTTAAAGGAACAAGCAGAGAGGTGATATCTAAAGCCCCTTCTAACCACTTCCACAGGCCATGCTGCTTTAATTACATAACGTACTTCCTTACAGAGAAAATCATACATTTCCCCTTCCCAAGTTAGTTCTCATTTAAAGTACTTACCTTTTTCAATTTAGGTAGCTTGGGGAGATTTGAAACTGAAATCAAGCATACATTTATTAAACTGAGGAACTCTAAATTCACAAATTCAGCTGTTAAGCCCTCAATTTTTCCATCATTTGATTTGCAATTGTCCAAGACAAGTTCTCGAACCTGAGGATAATAAAAGGAGACAAACTTTCAAAACCACAGGAAACAACAAAGAACAAAAAAGCAAAAACTCCAGCCATAAGGCCCCCTCAGTATTATCAACACATTGGATAATTAGGGGCAGATCTTTACTCACTCAAGGATCACAGAAATAAAGCTGTTAGTAGCAATATACTAACAGATCGAAAGATGGAACATTATTCAATGTTATAAATGATTTCTGCCCCAGTTTCCAGAAAAAGAAACTGTAATTCTCAAGATATGAAAATGGAATATGCTTTTATTCCTTTTTTTCAAGTTTGTTCCTAAAAAAGAATTTATCCAAATCAAATGCAAATACAGAGGAAGACACCCCAAGACATGTCCACAGAATAGAATGAAGCTTTCTTTATGTTTCCTACCAGGAAGTTTTAGCTAAAAGTTCTGCACTCATATACTTTAAATCTATTATTTTTATAAAGATTAGCTTGACAATGGAAGGAATCAAGGCAATTAAACAATTCAAAAGAAAGGCCCATTTGGGTTACAAATGAGAAAGATACTTTACGGTACAGAAGTGCTACAAGACATTAAATCAGTTTCTTTTTTCTGGAGGTCTCCTTCAGAATTCAAATCCATCCAGAGGGTATCACTGCATAATAATCCCTATGGACACTCCTGCTTTGTGGCTGACTCTGAAACCTGCAACTTTGCCACACCTTGACCTACTTATAGTAATGCAAATCACAGGTTTAACGGTCCCCAAGAAGACATTCTGGGGTCAATCTACCATGTTCAGCAGCATTAAACAAGTACATACACAAGAGGGAGATGCTGCAAAGTATGTAAAGAGAACAGTAATATCTGACAGCGTCTTTTTTTTTGAGACAGGGTCTCACTTTGTAGTTGAGGCTGGCCCTGAGCTCACTATGTAGCCCAGGCGAGCCTCAAACTCACAGTTGAATGTTGGGATTACAGGTGCGAGCCACCATGCTCAGCATTGTGGTATGGTGGTACTGTTTGCTGGCGGGTATGAGTCACCACATTTGCAATTGTGGTATGTGCTTATTGGGGATTGAACTTGGGAACTTGTGCTTGCCAGGCAGACACTGGAACCACTAAGCTAAATCCAGGGTCCCCCTGACAGTCTTTATCCTCCCACACAAATCCAAAGATGCTACTTCAGTAACTGACACAAGTTACTGAGTACTCATTCATTTCCATTTATTTGTATCACTATTCCTCCCCACTCATTCACAAATAAGACAGCATTTAGAATCCTATCTGTACAAATATGTCAGCATTTCTAGCTACCTTGTCTACTCCTCTCCAAGAAACTATAGCTTCAGGATGCAAGCAGACCTACTGTATCTTTCTTTCCTTCCACTTTTCTCTATGTACTCACGTCATTCCTTCTTCTTTTGACAAGAAATCAGCACATCTGAACACTCAGGGGGAAACTATATAACCAGAGCTGGGCTCTAGAGACACGTGAAGTCAAATTCTGGCTGTCACATGGAACCTGTGTGCTCTTGGGCAAGGTCCTCACCTTACTGTGCCTTAGTTTCTTGTAAAGTGGGGATCATAACACTTTGTGAAGCTGTTCTAGAATAATGCCTGGACTATATATGGTAAATACTCATAAAATAGCTTTTGGAATGGAGAAATGTGAGAGACACCTGCTATTTATTCATATCTGCCTTAACTTTTCACAAGTACATACTTTTTATTATTCTGTTTTCTGAAAAAGGGTCTCAGCATAAAGTTTAGGCTGGTCTTGAACTCACTATATAGACCAGGCTGACTTCAAACTTGCAGTGATTATCATGCCTCCACCTCTTGTGTCTTGGGATTAAAGGCATGCAATATCAACAGATGTTGTTTCTATATAACTAAATTCAACGATGTAACTATTCACCTATTTAAAAAGTAAAGTTTAAAAATAAGTCACTGCAGAGCCAGATATTTAGCTCAGTGGTTCCAGCACCTGCCTGCCCTGAAAGTGCAAGGTCCAGAGTTTAATCCCCAGTAACCACATACAACAATACAGGCTGTATGATGACTCATGCCTTGTAATCCCAGCACTCAGGAGGCAGAGACAGGAGGGTTTGCTGAAACTACAAAGTGAGACCCGCTCTTAAAAAAAGAAAGTCACCGAGGCTGGCAAGGTAGTAATGCCTGTAATTTCATCACTGTGGGAGACTGAGGGAGGAAGATAGTAAGTTCTAGCATAGCCTAGGCAATTTAGCAAGAACATGTTTCAAACATTTAAAAAATGGCTAGAACTATGGAGTGGGTTAGTCATACAAGGCCCTAGATTCAAACATCAGCACTAAAACACAACACAAACCACTGCTAGACTAAACTTCTGATGTCAGTCACGTCTATTCTCATTACCACTACATCAGCACTGAAAAAATGTTGCTTATTACCACACTATTAGTATTTTTGTATATATTTTAATCTTATAAGCTAAAAGAATATAAACATTTGAATATGTTAACTAGGAATTTCTAAAAATGTCAATCTCGGGTTAGAGATTTATTAGCTCAGTGGATCTGCGCATCTGCCTGGCAAACTGCAAGGTCCCTCAATCCCTCCTCAACCTATAATACAATGCCGGGTGTGGGGACTCACCACGCTTGTAAACTCAGCATTCAGGAGGCAGAAGCAGAAGGATTGCTCTGAGTTTGAGGCTGGCCTGGGCTACAAAGGGAGTCCAGGGCCATTCAGGAGGCAGAGGCAGGAGGACTGCTATGAGTTTGAGGCTGGCCTGAGCTACAAAGGGAGTCCAGGGCCATTTAGGAGGCAGAGGCAGGAGGACTGCTATGAGTTTGAGGCTGGCCTGAGCTACAAAGGGAGTCCAGGGCCAGTATGAACTACAAAGGGAGACCTTGTCTCAAAAAATAATTTAAAAAGTCAATCTCTTAAAACTTAATGACAGAACGGGGATGGAATTTGGTGGCACTATGCCTGCAAGAGCAAGGTCCTGAGTTGAGGATCTCCCATACAGCAAAAGGCAGGTGTGGATGGAGCACTCCTGTAATCTCAGCATTTGGGAAGGTCAAACAGGATGATCACTTTAAGTTTGAGGCTAGCCTGGGCTGTGAGTCCAAGGCCAGCCTGATTTGCACAGCAAGATACTGCCTCAAACGACAACAAGGAAAACCTCACTGCTAACATTTTCTATCTTTCTTGATTATGAAAATTCTTGGCCCTCACATTTATCTTGAAAGTATCTTCAGTTTTTATCTTACACGAGGGTAAATTAACACTCAAGAAATACTGACAAATGATAGACAGACCATAAAGAAATACAGTTAGTAAACAAAGTGTTCAGCTACAATTTTCAAAGGGTGTTACCCTATTTTTTTTTGTGGAATGTGCAGTACCGAAGACTGAATGCAGGGCTTTCACACTGAGCTAAATCTCTAGCCCTTTCATTTATTATTTTGAGGCAAACTTTGGTTAATTTACCCAATTGCCGAGGCTAGACTCAAATGTACAATCCTACTTCCAAGTGCTGGGATTACAGGCATGTGCCACCATGCCCAGTTACTATTCTACTGGTGGCAGACAGGTCTGGTATTTTTAGGATCATAGGAGGCTAAGATACACATAGAAGGAGTTGAGTTTTCAAGTAGGAGGATGAGAACTTCAGGGAATACATATGAGATCTTTAATTTCTTCCCACAATAGGAAACAACTGAATTTATTGTAGTGAGTAACTGTAAGACTAAGTTAGGCCTGTCCTTTGACTTTTCGGGAAAGACTAAGTAGTGTGCTATCTTCAAAGGGAGAGCTTCAGAGACCAGTAAGATGAAACACTGGAGGAGAATGAGTACAGATAGAGTGGGAATTATTGTATAAAACAGAGACCATAGCAGAGACCATGGCAGAGCCTCACTCAGGACTGTGCTCATATACAGCAGGTCTGAAAGCCCCACTGGTAGCTTGTCAGCTTGTTCAAAGTTCTAATCACAATCACGGCAAAAAGATCTCTTCTCAGATATCATTATCAGCAATAAAGAAGCAGCAACTGAGATCAAAGGAGGAAAAATTCCTCTACCCTCCAAGATTCACTTACAGACCTTGGGCCTGTAAATTAACTGATGAGACTGTTTCATAGAAAAAAATGTGCAACACACATGCATATTTACATATCCATTAACTTATAAAGAATTCAAAGTTAGAATTTCAGGAGCTTATACACCTTACTTTTGAAAAGGAAGAAAGAGAAAGTTTCCTTTGAGAACAAATAGGAAAAAAAATTGTGGTGGCCTGTGTACACAAGTCTGGGATCCCTTTACTTCAGAGGCTGAGGCAGGACTGAATCTGAGGAAAGCCTGTGCTAGTTTATCACCAGTCTGGACTACAATGTGTGACACAATCTCAAAAGTTTTCTATAGTGTTTATTTACACAGGGAGGCATCGTCTGTCTTCTCAGACAAGTAAAATACCCAAGGAGGAGGCTTCACGTATGACACACTTTGGTCTCGGTCTCTCAGGACCAGAGGTGTACCAAATGTGTTTGATTGTATAGTGTCAGTCTTCATTTATCCTGTTTGCTTTTAGTCAGAAAAGCTTGAAGTAGGCTTCTTTCAGGATCTGTTGAATCCCTAATGTTTTCCATTTAAAATAATAATACCAAACTCTAGGTCCCCATAGAGGTAAATGGGTCTCCCCTTTCTCCCATTCTTTCTGTTATAAAGCAATCCAGACTGCTTTGTAATGGGGAGTACAGCTTTGAAAGAGGATGCTTTGGGGACAGTTTGTGGGGCTTAACCAATGAAATTCCTCTCCCAATGGAAATTTAAAATAAAGTAGGAATTCTAATCCCTGCTTTCTTCTTAATATATCCCAAGTTCTTTCAAGGCTATCTAATGAGGGAAAGCTGAGCAGACACTTGCACAATTGAGGAAAATATTTGATCGAAGGCAGAGGCAGAGTTAATTGATTTGCCTGAAGATGGAAAAATTAAGTTTTAGGGCTAAATTCATTCTTTTCATCTTTCAATCTCTAATTAAACTTGCTTTTTTTCAAGCATGACTATAAGACAACTATTTAAAAACAAAGCTGTGCTTCCTAATCTGTATTTGTTAACTGCAGTTTTTATTTTTTTCACTAAATATTTGAATCACATTGTGGTCACATAGGTCCTATTTCTGCCCCCTCTCCTTACTAAGTTGCTCTCTCACTTGCCACTCACCCAGCTATTTTGAAAAAAGATCGTTTTTACTTAACTAGTAGGGGAACTTCCCCAATTATATGTGATGTTTCTGTTATAAAAGACGGGGGACAGTATAGATGAATTAAATACTGAGTTATCAATTCCTTTATTTAGAAAAGTAATACATGACTGCTGTAGTAGTAAGTAAAACAATAAAAAAATGTAAGGAGGGGCTGGGGATTTAGCTCAGTGGTTCCAGCGCTTGTCTTGCAAGCTCAAGGACCCCGGTTTGATCCCCAGTTTACCATATACAATACTGGGTGTGGAGACTCACGCCCAGCAGCAATTAGTACCACATACCACAGTGCCAGGTGTGGTGGCTCACGCCTATAATCCCAGCACTCAGGAGGCAGAGGCAAGAGGATTGCTGTGATGTGAGTTTGAGGCTGAGCTCAGGGCCAGCCTGAACTACAAAGGGAGACCCTGTCTCAAAAACAAACAAACAAACAAACAAAAACACTTAAAAAAAATGTAAGGAGGCAATTCCTACGGCCCTTACTAAGGGCCATCTGTCCTTTTGAGCCAATCAATATTCAAATCTTCTACTCTATTACTTTAAAAGAATGTTTGGGGGGGGGTTGGTTTTGTTTTGTTTTGGAGACAGGGTCTCCCTTTGTAGTTCAGGCTGGCCCTGAATTCACTATGTAGCCCAGGCTGGCCTTGAACTCACGGCAATCCTCCTGCCTCTGCCTCCTGAGTGCTGGGATTACAGGTGTGAGCCACTATGCCCGACATTGTGCTATGTGGTACTGGAGATCAAACTTGGGACCTTGTGCTTGTGAGGCAGGCGCTGGAAGCACTGAACTAACTTCCCAGCCTTGAAAGAATGATTTTAAAACAGAACAAATTGGTATTAGTGGTTCTCAAATGTCTTTACGTAGCAGAACCATTTGCATGAAAGAAACACTTATGTCCTACTAACTGATATACAAAAAAGGGAATGATCCCCTTTCCTTTCGTATTGGGGACTAAATTTAGGTTCTTCGCATTTTTCTTTAGTTTTTTTAACCATTGAGAACCAATTATAAGTTGCCTGGGCTGGCAAATTTGTAATCTTCCGGTCTCAGCCTCTCAGAGTAAACAAGGAACAATTTTGAAAATTGCTGGCAGAAAAAGAAATCCCTAAGGGGTACTTAAATTGTGACCTGTACTAACATTAACAATGAGGTTAAGGCCTGAGATTTAGCTTGAGTGGTACCAAGCCTACCTTAGAAGCACAAGGGCTAGGGATGGGTCCCCAGTACCACAAAACAAATGAAAAAAACCAGTGAGATTGTAAATGTTAAATAGTGACATAAAAGTAATGATGTTCAGGGCCAGGGGTGTGGCTCAGTAGTGCCATGCCCACCGGACAAGTGTAAGCTCCTGAGTTCGATCCCCAATACTGCAAAAATAAATAAATAAATACGTTCACTGTATTTTAAAAGTCAAGCAAGGTGGTGCATGCCTAAAATCCTAGAAGTTGGGTGGCTCAGGCAAGAGAATTAATTATAAGCTCTGGCCCAGCCTGGGGAACTGAGTAAGATCCTGTCTCAAAATAAAAAATAAAAAGGGATAGAGGATAAAAGCCCTGGGATCAATCTCTGATAATGCTGGGGTCAAGGATGGACAACAAAACAGCATATACTTGGAACCAAGTTTGAAAAAAAAAAATTATTGGTAGACTACTCATCAAAATGTACGGGGGTAGGATGTGTATGTGTGATTTCTACTTTCTTCTTTTTGCTTATCTGTTATCTTTTGGCTTATCTGTATCTAATTTTTCTCCAACAGTGATATATTATTTATATGAGGGAAAAACCCCAATTAGTTGCTATGCAACCAATTAGAAATCCAATTCAACTGAATTGAAAATTGTATCACAGTAAACAATAGATGCTGTGTGTGGGGAGGTGTGTGTGTGTGCAAGCTACAGAAAATCTAATTTCTTCTCTCTAGTAAACTAGGACTAAGGAAAGACTGCTCTTATTAAACATGAATGAAAATGTCACAGTCTAACATTTAGTAAATTCACAAGAAAGAGCAGGTACTCCCAATTTGGGGGACAAGTGAATTTGGTTTATATCTTTCTACTGCATGTCAGCACCTTCTCACCTTGCCGACAATACCATCAATTTCTGTGGTGTATATGGTATGTTCCAACATGATACAATATATTCTCAAGAGCCAACCATGATGGCAGACACTTGTAACCCCAGCACTTGGGAACCTTAGCCAGGAGGATTGCCTGGAGTTTGAGGCCAGTCTAAACTACATACTGAGATTGCCTCAAACAACCAATTTATTCTCAACAAAATGTTTATATAAAATATTCCCCAGGGTTCAGAATGAAGTTCATTGCTAAGAGTTTGCAGCATGCCAGAGGCCCTGGGTTTAACCTCACCATCAAACAAACAAACAAACCACAAAAATAAAAAACAAACCTAAAACCAAACACATCTCCTATTCTTGCCTGTAAAATATTTCTGAATGGCAACTATTCTTAGTACAGTGGGTTTTTGACTTACAAACTCCATCAGTTCACGAGAGTTGGTTGTAACTCAAATTAGCTGAAATCAATACCACTGCGATCTGGATATTTATTTACCTGCATACATGCTATAGAAAACAAGAGGCAAATGAATCTTCTATTAACCTAATTAACCCAAACTGTTCCTATGCCAGGCTGGTTGTGACCTGAAGGTTCACTGTATTTTAAAATGCTAAACCTTTTATTCTCACTATGAGAATATAGTGATTTAATAGCTGCTTCTGAACTTAGAAAAAACTGAATTATTTCTTTATGACTCCCAGATATGGAGAAATACCTATGTCAGATACAGGGTCATGATAAATAATCTACGAACCAAGCCTACTGGACTCATGTACTCTGGCCAAAAAAACAAACGCTAAACACAAAGTACTAACCTAGGCTTCAGACATGGTGGATCACGCCTGTACTCTCAGCACTCGTCTGTAATACCAGCATTTGGGAGGCAGAGGCAGGAAGACTGCCATGAGTTGGAGGCTAGCCAGGGCGACAGAGTGAGTTCAGAGCCAACCTGAACTACCAACCGAGACCGGTTCTCAAACAAAACAAAACAAAAAAACCCAAAAACCTAAGCTTCTTCTAACCTCAACACAAAATACAAACACCATTATCCACAATAAAAACCTCTGACCTTGAAATCAAAGGTCAACTATGGGATTCACTATCCCACATTTGAGAACATTTATTTCAAATCAGAAGGCACATTCCATGAGACAATAGGATTTTCCTGTTTCCCTAAATGACAAGTGTGCAGGGCCCAGAAGCCAAGCCTAACTCCCTAACAGCTGACAGTCACACTAACAATTTCTGTGGCATACATGTCCATATTTTATAACATATCATGCAAAAAGTGCAGTGTGACTAGCTGACTTTAAAGGGGCCAGCCATCTGAAAGAGTTTTTCATTTGCCTTAAGGATGATGCCTTTGCCCAAAATTATTTTTAACTCGTGAACTTTTTTTCTTTAGATCTACGGCATTTTCTCCTGAGAAGTTTTAGGTAAAAGCTCTCTCACAGACAGGAAAGCCCAATTATAGAGGTCTCTCTCACTATTCCCACAATTTTGGTTGCCTCAGGAGAATCCCTCCATCTAGCCCAAGTGCAACAGGCACTAGCAAGCGCCCAGGGTCTAATTCTTCAAGAAAGCAGGGCCACTTCCTGACTGCTCACACTGGTTTCCCCGGACCTGGCACAACGTGGGCAGTCAAATATTTAAGAATCACTGGGTTCTCAAAGCCAATGGTGTCCCAATACAGTATCCACTAGTCACTTGTTGCTGTTCTACATGTGTGTAGAACAATCTTTAAACTGATTTTCTACTTTATTAATTTGTCGCATGGCTCTGGCTTGTTTTTAATCAGTTAAAGGGCAAGCTGAAAAATTAATACCTGCAAAAATGTACACACGCTTAAAAATATGTTAATCACACGCTACACAGAACACCAAGCAAGCTAGCTATACTTTCCAGAGCGAACACAAACCTATGAACAGAGTTCTTTGGAGTAAATTCTAAAGAACTCAAATTCTAGATTTTTAAGTTTGCCCCACAAGTGATAGAACCCAAAACCGGGCACGCTACGCAAGCTCTTTACCACTCAGCTACACCCTCAGGCCCCAATTCTAAATTTCGAAGCATTTTGGAGTCACGCGTGTACTTTTCTTGGCTACATTTAGTCACTCGGTGTTTTACTGATTTGCACGTAAAGTCTATAAAAGCTTAGAACGCAGCCCCACAAGTTGCGCACACAAGACGTTAAAAGCCCTGACTCCACCAGCACGTGGCGGGCACAAAATGTCTGACTGCTGGCCGCAAGGAGCGCGCGCCGGTGGCGCCCCAGTGCCGCCCCTTCGGGCCCCCAGGTCGGCCGCCACCCAACACCCCGCACCCGGGAGGAGCTCTAAGGCCTGGAACGAGGACACAAAGCTCGCACGCTACACCTGGCCAGCATCCCCATAAGTTTACAACTTGCTAACCACCGCCACCTGCGGGCGCGAGACGCGGCCTCCCGCCGGCCACAGGGGATGGCTGTTCCCAGGGCTCTCCTCGCCGCAGGAAGCCGCTCACTTGAGAGGGGTCCAGCCGCACGAGGAGAGGCGACCGCGCGCTGCTCGCAGGCCGCCCGGCACACGCAGTCCCCAGCACGTGCGGAGCAGAGGCCGCCGAACCCCGTGCCGGCCGAGCAGGGGCCGTCGGCGTCGCCCTTTTAAGAAGGGGAGGGGGCCGGCAGAGCGCCCGCGAGGGGATGAGTCGGCTGTGATAGAGCGCGGCACCCGCAAGGGTGAACCCAGCCAGGCGGGCAGGGCCGGCTCACCCGGCGGAGGGAGACGGCGCCCGCCAACATGGCGCTGTGGCGCGTCTCGACTGGCGCGCGGGGCCGCCGCCCGCCCACCCTGAGGAACCAGGTTCCTAGGTCAGGGGCCCGTGGGCGCCGCCGCCGCGGAGGGGGACGGCGCCGGGCAACGACCTGACGGCCCGGCCCGGGGCGGCCGCCGTGGGCAAGGCGGGGAGTGTGAGGGGAGCAGAGTACGGAGTTTCATTTTTCGGCTTGAAAAAAGGCGGGAACCGCGTCCTTTTTTCAAACTTGGCCTCGGGAGAGGAGGCGGTTGCGCCACCTCTGCCGCCCAGGCCGCCCCTCCCCCGCCCCGCGCGGCAGGCCGCGCCCGCCCAGGCCCCGGCGCCCGCAGGACTGCGCCGGCCCCTGCGAAGGCAGAGCTTCCTCCCGCCCCGGCCGGCGCTGCTCGCGAGGCCCGGCCGCTGGGCCCCCGCCCGTCAGCGCGCTCGCTCGCAGGCCCGGGGCGCGCAGTGGGCCCGGCGGGTACTGGACGCGAGGTTCCCGGCAGGCCCGGCCGCGCATCCCGGGAGGCTGCAAACATGGCTCCCAGCGTTACACAACCCCGCGCCCTCCCTCGCCGCCGGCCACACGCGCACGCACTCCCTCCCTGAGAGGACCAGGCCAGGCGAGCAGCGCAAAGTTTGCTTTTCCCACCCGCCGCCTTCCGCGGGCGCCAAAGAGTTAATGCCCGCGCGCTCGCTCCCCCCGCCGCGCCGCCCGCCCGCCCGCCTTCCCCGTCCGAGCCCGCGAGCTGCGCCCTTCCCCGCGCCACGGCCGGCGAACCCGCGCCCCGCAGGTGGCCACCATTACGTGCAAGTCATGGGGGCGCGGGCGCCCGAAGGGGCTCTGCTTACAGCTGCCGGGGTTCGGTTCCTCAGCTCCAGGTGGATCCTCTTCTTCATGTCCATGTTCCCCTCGTCCCCCCTCTTCAAACTTAACTTTCCGCGGCGGGGGCGGAGGGGGGAGAGGCGTCCCGGCCTGCGCGGCGTGGGCCGTCGGAAGGGGTCTGCTCGCGGCAGCGGTGGCGGCCGGCGTGTGGCTTGCGAAAGGACGAGCGAGCGGAGCCCCCGGAGCCAAGTTACTCGCGGGAGCGGGGAGAAACCATGGAGGGAAAAGGGGGCTGGAGTGTAGCGTCGGCCTCACTACCGCCGCCCCCGGCCGCGGCCCTGCACTGCGCTTAAACGGGCGACGCGGCGCGGCAGCTGCTCGGCTCCTCTCGGGCCCGCGCGGCGCCGCTCGGCTCGGCGGCTGCGGCTGCGGCAGGACTGGCGGGAGGAGGGGCGGGGCGGAGGCTGGGACGCGCCGCGAGCCCGCGCCCCCTCCCGTCCGCACGTGGGGCGGCTGATGTAAGACCTTGGGACTTCCCGCCCGCCGCCGCCGCCGGCCGCACGGACCCCAGCGCGGCTTCGGGGCCACCGGGACCCTGTCGCCCGCGGAGGCTCCCCGAGCCAACCCGACGAGATGGGAAGACAGCCCGAAGCAGGGGCTTTGGGGTTCACCTTCGCCCAGCCCCGACCCAGGGTGGGACTGGCAGCCTGAACTTGGCAGTTGCTTTGGCCGAGTGACGTCGGAAGTGCCGTCGAGGACCCTCTCCCCGCGGAGTCGTTGCTGGAGTGGAACCGTGTCACCGGCAGAGTTGGGGGCTGTGGGCGGCCGAAGGGACTGAGCCACCCAGGATTTCAAAGAATGTGCCTCAACTCTTTCATTTAGTTTTTTAAAAAGAGCTAAGAAAGGAAACAATTAGCATTTATAATGAGACCTGCTTTTCTCACAGACTTTTAAGTCACTCCTTGGGGTACTTACCTTTGAGTGTAAATTCCCAGTGGTCTCGTTTTGGACGAGGCCTGGCCTGCGCTTTGTCATTGTTGGACTCCGGGGGTCCCTGGGGTTAGAACACCAAGCTGAGAGGACCGCTTTGCAGACTATGAGGCAGTAAAGTGAAAGAAATTAACTACACAGCGCGTCAGGCCAGAGATTTTTATAGCCGTGAGGCGCAGAAGATAACGAACAATTTATAAGAGAAAACCAAAATCCTGTGTATTAGGATTCTAATGAAGCTCTCCACCCCCTTACCCATTTTGCCTAACGGTAACCTAAAAGTCCACATTTAGTTTTAAACCAATTTATATCCCTTTTAAAAAATGTTTAATGAGCCGGAAATGGTGGCACACACCTGTGAGTCCAGGACGCAGAGGTAGAGGCAGGAGGATCACGTGAGTTTGAGGCCACCCTGGGCTGTATAGTGACACCCATATCAAAACAAAACAAAAATCTTAACTGACATTTAAAGAGGAAAGTATGTTCATTGGAAAAGGCAAAAATTGCCTTTTTTTCAGTGTGTAGCTTTCTGATTGCTGGTCACGGTGTTGGCAGACAAATTTAGGACAAGGAAATATGACAAGAGGTGTTCCCTACAGTGCCACAGGAGACTGTAACTGTGTGGACCCTGGGCTGTGCAATGAAACTTTTACAGAAACTACCAAATCAGTCCCGGAGCTAACAGGCTGTGCCTCAGTATTCCAGGGGCTTCCTATGTTTGTCACTTAATCCTCAGACAGCCCTGTGAAGTAGGGAATAGAAATCATTGAGCAGGTAAGAAAGGAGGGTCAGACAGCACAGCCCACAGGAGGTGGAGCTAGGGTTCAGACCCAGAGGGTTTCTAGCTCCCAAGCTGCCGTCTCTCTGCCCACCGGCAGTCAGCCTGGACGGAGTCAGCGTGGGGCTCTCGCTTTGGGACAGTAGGTTGTGAACAGCTCAGATGACCTTTCGTATCAAAGAACATACAAGCGTCCTCTTGCCAACGAAGGGAAGATTCTGAAAAAACCTGGACTGTGTAGGAGTGGAGTGAGGAGTACGCAGGTGGCTCGCTCCGGCGGTGTTGATTTAGGGAAGCCAATGGCACATTTCGAGACCCTGCCCTCTGTGTCCCACTAGGGGGTGAAGGACCTGTGGTACATAGCTTCCAAGATAAATTTATGTGTTATGAAATTAAGCTACAAGGTAATTAATAAACATAGCCACAATGTGCAGCCAATAAAAAAAGCAAAGGAGGAGCGACTACAGACAGGGCACTGTGCCTTCTTACACAGCCGGTGCTGGCATGCACCTCAGTGAACAAAGAGCGTGTGTTCCAGTGACATGCTTCTTTGTCAGGGGCTTCACTGCCAGAGGCATAAATAACAGGCAGCTCAGGGTGTGTCTCACCGCCCTGCCAGGGTCTGTGGGGCCCTCAGGCCGCAGGCCCCAAGGGGCCCTAGTTTTAGGTGTTGCTATAGTTAACATCACTTTTGCATGTATCTGTGTATGAGAAAGACATAATGTATAATTGTGTCCCTTTGTAATTATCTTGTCCATGAATTTATAGATTTAAACAAGGGCTGGAAAGGACTAAGGAAGAGTGAAAATGGCTTAAGTTTGTCAGGTAAACTGAGCAATGAGTAGATAATGTTTTATGTCCATGATGATAATGTTTGCCCGGTAAGTATAAAAATATCTAGTAATGCCAAGCTTGGACACACCACTGAGTCTGAAAACTGCCTGGCAATCAGGATATGTGTATATTCCAGTAAGCTCTAAGATGTCTGAGAACATTCTAAGCTAGTTGGTAACTCAGACCTGTTCCCCACACCGAATCATCAGATGACTCAAGTTTTTACAAATTTTGTGGTTACACACAGATGTTAATAGATCTGAAAATGAGAGGAAATAACCCTGCTTGGGCATTGGTTTAAATGGCCTAGAAATGAGCTGAACAGAATGGACACGTTTTCCTTAGTAAGCACAGCCTATGAAGGTAACGCCTAATACAGGGTAAGGAAATTAGTACTCCTTACATGCTAAGTACTGCCCTTCTATCCTTTCTTATATACACATATATAGACTGGTAAGAAATTTCCTCTGGGCCAAGCACAGTACCACACCAATACCAGCACTCTGGCGGGGTAAGGCAAGAAGATCTCAAATTTGAACCCACCTGGGCAATTTAGCAACTCAGTGAGACCCTGTCTCAAAAATAAAATATAAAAGGGTCAGGGATTTGGCTCAGTGGTTCTGGTGGCTGTCTTACAATCACAAGGACCCAAGTTCAATCTCCGATTAACCACATACAATACTGGGTGTGGAGACTCACGCCCAGCATCAATCAGTACCAGATATCACAGTGCCGGGCACGGTGGCTCATGCCTGCAATCCCAGCACTCAGGAGGCAGAGGCAGAAGGGTTGCTGTGATGTGAGTTTGAGGCTGAGCTCAGGGCCAGCCTGAACCACAAAAGCGAGACCCTGTCTCAAAAAATAAATAAATAAATAAATAAATAAATAAATAAAATATATAAAGGGACTGGAGATGTAGCTCAGTATAAAAGTGCTGGATTCAGTCCTCACTACAGCAAAACAGATTCTCTCAAATTTCTACCACATAGTATGTGTACCTCTGTTTAGGGAAGTTGGGCAACAAATGGTATTCATTAAAAGATCTAACTTTTCAATTAGGCTGTGAACTTAACAAATATTTCAGATGATAGGAATGGAGAGGGGGTGCCTTTGCCTGTGTTAGTATGCCAAAGGCCCTGGGGTTGATCCCTAGCACTGAAAGAATAAAACGAAAGAGTATGGGGGCATTGTACAATCAACATAGGAAATGATTTGTAAGTATGCTGTGTTGAAAATGTCACGAGTACTAAAAGTTATCATCTCAACAACTTGTAGACACACAAAAAAGAAAGAAGCAAATATTTAGGTAAAAATTTGTTAGGAAATGAAGTCTTGTTCATCTAACAGTGTTTAGGTAGCTGCGGGTCCTTTAGAGGGCCCCTGTCAGGGCCCCAGGTTCCTTTCTGCTCTTGAGCAGCTGTAGGTGCCAGGCCCTTGTGGGGTAGCAATAGAGAGCTGACTACCACGGCCAGCTCTGGTATTTATTGAACACCATCTTTATGCCAAGGACTGGGAGTGAGGCTCATGTACGTTTCCTCTCAGTTCATCCTAGAAAAGCTCCCTAAAACAGGACTGCAATCCACCTTTATTTAGCATTTCAGAAACAGGTGCAAGGAAGCCAAGTGGGCTTCATAACTCACATAACCAGCAGAAAGCTGGATCTCCCTGTCACTGAGGGCTCACTGTGGTTCATTCTCATCACTCTGATCCACTAGCCCTTACATCTGCTTCTGAAAAAACATTTTTTATTTCACTTTAAGCTCTACATGTGCCAGGCATTGTGGCACATGTCTGTAATCCCAGCACTGGAGGGGGCAGGAAGATCACTGTAAGCTCAAGGCCAGTAAGAATCTGTCTCAGAAAACCAGAAAGAAAAGAAGTATGTACATGTACTAACTTCCCATGATGAGTTGAATATAATCATAATCATTGTGTACTACAAACATGTACCAATAACAGAATATATAAAATTAAAACATTCTATCACCCCCAAAAATAAAAAGGACTAGGATGAAGTTCAGTGTTAAAGCATGTGTCCAGGATGCCTGAGGCCCTGGATTCAATCCCCAGTATCAAACCAACCCCAAATAATATTGGGGATCAGGTTGAAGTTTTGTTTTGCTTTGTTTTAGAAACTTGCATTTTCGTCCTACCATTCAGATAAATCAGTGTGAATATAACTTTGCTCAGGATTTCTCTTTTCATTTTATTGTACTTATTTTTTGTTTTGTTTTTCAAGACATGGTCTAACTGTAGTTTAGGCTGGTCTTGAATTCACTGTGTGGCCCAGACTGGCCCCAAACTCCTAGGAATCCTTCCCTTTAGCTCACTGGTGCTGGGGGTTACAGGCGTGTGCCTCCACTCCTGGCTTGATTTTTTCATGTTAAGAGGACTCTTGTGAGAGTCCTCCACTTCATGGCTGTGCATTGTTGGACAGACCCACTAATCTCTCCAGGCTCAGACTGCTCACTTCCTCTCAAACACGATCATGTAGGTGAAGCTCCTGCTGGCCCAGGGCCTGGCGCACTCCTCTGTGGGCCTGCCACCATCTGCATGCCTACATTCTTTCTCCTACCTAAGCCCAGAGCCCCAGAGCTCACTGGCCTCCTCCAGAATCAGCAACTTACAGCTATCAACCTTCTGGCTGTCCTCCATGCAGCTACCCTTGCCCTCTGGCTGAGGCTAAAGTGGGTCACCCCAAACCAATATAAGTCTTTGACTGCCAGAAGTCTCAGACTCATGTTTCCCATAGTCCGTGGTTGTGCATGGGAACTTGGAACATGCCCCAGAGCTAGACTGGAAAATAGCTAAATGCCCTTTCCCTTCATTATTAGCCAGTATCCCTACCATCTGGACCTTCGGAGACTGCACAGGGGTTGCCTTGTCTTTGCGGAACTAAGACTGACCTGAGCTCGTCTCCGCTGATTGACTGCCATCTGTTCTCCAGCTTGCCTCGCCTGCACCCTGCCCAGCCGGGCACCCTTGGCCAGTGTGCAGGTCAGTCCGGCCTCACCTCGGCCCCTGGCCCAACCGAGGTGGGGGGCTAAGTGGTCCCTAGTTTGCTATGTGTGTTCTAGTTCATTCATTCTCACTCATTTGCTTTCATTCTCTGCTGGGATCTGAATCCAGGATCTTACACGTGCTCGGAAACTTCTTAACCACTGAACTCCAGTCCCTTGACTTTTGAATTAGTCTGTTTTGAAACAGGGTCCTGTTCAGTTGGCCAGGCTGGCTTCCAACTTGTGATCCTGCCGCCTCAGCCTCCTGGGTGGCAAACTGAAGTGTGCACCTCCACACCGGAGCTCATTAGATTCATGTAGTAGAAAGGCCAAATTTCCAAATAGCCTCACGTGCTTATTTTTCCTTAAAAACCAGTGGAACCTTGCTCTTGCTTTCTCTGTCTTTTTGTGTACTATAGCAAACTTTGAAACTCAAACAAAGAGAGGAAAATAAAACTCTCCGTCCTTGGCTATGCTGTGTGCACGTTTTGGTGGCTGTTCCTTCAATCTCTTCTCTGCACATGTCTAGCATTTTCTCAAGTCAGATTATGAGATGCATGAGGTCACTGACAGCCTTTTTGGAGTTTTTAAGGGAGGGGAGCCCACTACCTCAAATATTTGTATCAATTGTAAGAAATACCTTTATTTCAGAAATAGTAAAGAGTGGAAAAAAATCCTAGTACTAGGAAACAGTGTGTATAATACATTTTAAATATTTTTCCAAAATGGCATGATAACATATTTTCAGTTAACAATATATTTTGAGCATATTTCCATGCCATTAGTCTTCTGTAATATATATTCTTTGAGAATATTCTTTTACAAAAGAAAGCATGTGCGTGAACCCAGTGCCTCTTCACTGAGCTACATTCCTAGTCCTTAAAAAAAAATTTTTTTTCTGATCCCAGTACTTGGGAGGCTGAGGCAGGAAGATGGCTGTGAGTTCAAGGCCAGCCTGGGCTACATAGTAAGTTGAAGGTCAGTTTGAACTGTACATAGCCAAAGAACAGCCACTTTCTTTTCTTTCTTTCTTTTTTTTTTTAGGTATTTTTGAGACAGGGTCTCGCTTTGTAGTTCAGGCTGGCCCTGAGCTCAGCCTCAAACTCACATCACAGCAATCCTCCTGCCTCTGCCTCCCGAGTGCTGGGATTACAGGTGTGAGCCACCACGCCCGGCACTGTGGTATGTGGTACTGGTTGCTGCTGGATGTGAGTCTCCCACACCCAGTATGGTATGTGGTTACCGGGGATCGAACCCGGGTCCTTGCACTTGCAAGACAGGCGCCGGAACCACTGAGCTAAATCCCCAGCCCAGATTTTTTTTTTCTGAGACATGCTCTTGCTTTTTTTATTCAGGCTGGCCCTGAGCTCACTATGTAGCCCAGGCAAGCCGTGGACTCACAGCAATCCTCCTGTCACTGCCTCCCGAGTGCTGGGATTACAGGCATGAGCCACCACACCTGGCACTGTGGTATGTGGTTCTGATTGCTGGTGGGTGTGAGTCACCACACCCAGCATTATTGTATGTGGTTACTGGGGATGGAACCTGAGTCCTCACAGTTGCAAGGCTGGCACCAGAACCACTGAGCTAAATTCCCGGACCCAGCCTTGCTATTTCTAAATAAGATTGGGTCTCTATGTGAATTTTAGAATTTTTCTTTCTAATTCTGTGAAAAATGTTACTAGAATTTTGGTGATGACTACATTGAATTTGTAGATCGCTTTTGATAATATGACTATTTTAACAATATGAATTCTGCCAGTTCATGAACATGGGAGGTCTTTATGTCATCTAGTGTTTTCTTCAATTTCTTTCTTTGCTGTTCTTAAGTTATTGTAAAGGTCTTTCACCTTCTCGGTTAGATCGATCTCTAATAATTTTTTGTTTGTTTTTGAAAGACATTGTGAATAGAATTGCTTCCTGAATTTCTTTTTCAGCTAGTTTATTATTGGTGGATAAGAAAGCTATTAATTTTTAAAATTTTGTTTTTGTATCCTGTGTACTCAAATTGGACCATAAGAATATCATTTTTTAAAAAATTTCTTTCCTTTTCTTGAGGCGGGGTTTTGATATGTTGCCCAGCCTGGCCCTGAACTTCATGTACCACTCAGCCTTATTGAGTAGTTGGGATCCCAGATATGCATCACTGTACCTGACCTAACATACGGTATTTTCAACACATGCGTGTGCATAGCAAACACACACACGCACACACGCTCTGTCAAAACCCTAAGCTGAATCCAGTTATTGTTGGGCACCCCTGTACTGGGAGGTGGAGGTGAGAAGGTCACATGAGACCAGGAGTTTTTTGTTGTTTTTAGTTTTATATTTTTTGGGGTACCTGGGATCAAACTCAGGACCTTGCACTTGCCAGGCCAGCACAGCACCCCTGAGCTACATCTCTCCATTCTGAGACCTAGAGTTTTGAGTTCTTCCTGGGAAACCTAGCAAGATATTCTCATGCTCCCTGATCCAGAAAAACTGAAAACAAAAAACAAACAGACAAACAAACAAACAAAAAAACTCTGAGCAGAATAAAAATACCTAGATGGTATTCTAGGCTACCATTAGCTGGGAAGTCCTCTCACTTTGAAATAGCTGAATGGTAGGGAATTAGCTCTATATTTTAAAAAATTAAGTTACCAGGGTCACAATGGGAAGAGCTGTGCTTTGAGAGTAAAGAAACCTGGGCCATGGTCCTTGTTTGGCTATGTAACTTAGGTAGGTCCCTTTAGCACTCTGTCTTCTGTCAGCTGGGGAAGTAGGACTGTGATCTTTAAGACTCTTCTATCTCTGACATTCTGGAATATGATGCTAATTTTTAAATAGCAGATGTTATCACAGTGAGTTATCTATAAAGGATTAGCTAGACCTTTCTACATTTAAGAGGAGTAGGGCAATGAGTAATGTGATTATATTTTCACCTGTTCTTTCCTTTGATGCGGAAGTATCTAGACATGATGAGTCAAGTACATAGGAGTTCATTTTGGTCTCCCTTCCAACTACTAACCGGGCCTGACCTTGTTTAGCTTCGGAGATCAGATGAGATCGCACTCCATCAGAGTGGTGTGGCTATGGAGGATATTCATTCCTGAAAGAAGAAACTGAGCTTTTATTTCTGTAGCACCATTGGTGTACTCTCAGTCCTGTTTGCTGCTGATGCTTGGGTTGAGTTTTAGTTTGTTTTCTTTTGAGTTTCAGTTTTCAACATTAAAACACTATTATGTGATGAACATATAGTACTTTATATGGATATCAAAGACTATGCTGGCATAGATCACAGAGTTCAAATTATGATGAGGCGCACACATGAACCTCGATGTCAAGGAATTCACCTCATTTCATTTCATTTTTTTTTTTTTTTTTAGGATTTTTGAGACAGGGTCTCGCTTTGTGGTTCAGGCTGGCCCTGAGCTCAGCCTCCAACTCACATCACAATCCTCCTGCCTCTGCCTCCCGAGTGCTGGGATTACAGGCGTGAGCCACCACGCCCGGCACTGTGGTATGTGGTACTGGTTGCTGCTGGGTGTGGGTCTCAACACCCAGTATTGTTATGTGGTTACCGGGGAATCGAACCCGGGCCCTTGTGCTTGCAAGACAGGCGCCGGAACCACTGAGCTAACTCCCCGGCCCCTCATTTCATTTCATTTCATTTTTATATCTCTCATATCTTTAGGAAACTTCCTTAGGCTGAGCTGAAATCTTTTTTTTTTTTTTTTGCTGGAGGCTGTGCCCCTAGCATCTTCCTGGTTCAGTACATACTTTACTACTGAGCTATATGCTACCTCCAGAGTGGAAATCTTTACCTCATAGAACTTGCAGTCCTAACTTTGCTTTCTGGGGCTTCAAATTTACCTGTACTATGTTTATTCTCCTGGCCAAAAATGCAAAATGCTGATCTTCAAACCAATTGTAAGACCTGTCTTCTCTGCTTTCCTTTTTTTTGAGACAAGGTCTCCCTTTGTTGTTGGACTAGGCCTGAACTCACTATGTAGCTGAGGCTAACATCAAACTTGAGGCAATCCTCCTGCCTGTGTCTCCTGAGTTCTGAGATTACAGGTGTGTGCTACCATGCCTGGCATTGTCGTATGTGGTCCCAGGGCTTGAACTAGGGACCTTGCAGTTGCCAGGCAGGCACCGGAACCACTGAGCTAAATCCCTGGTCCAAGGCTCTTTCTTTCATCTGTTTGTGTGTTTGTTTTTAGACAAGGTCTTGCTAGCTTGTCCCAGCTTGGACTGGACTTGGAATCCTCCTGCTTCAGACTCCCAATGCTGGGATTCTAGGCATGTACCATCACACCCAGACTGGACCATGTCTTCTCACAGTGTTTAAAAAATTTCAATTTAGTTTTCAACATTAAAATATCATTATATATATTTAACATAAACTAAGTTTCTAGCGTCTCTTAAAAGATCTGAAAATCTTATAGTGGCCTCCTCAATATGATTCTTCCTCTGCCTTTTAAAATCGTTATTATTTTTTTCTGGTACTAGGGATCAAACCAAGAAGAGTTCTGCCACTAAGCTACATACCCAGAATTTCTCCTATGCCTGTCTTCCTGTCATGCCAATACATGTATGTATTTGAGACAGGGTCTCCTTAAGTTGCCAAGGTTGGTCTTGAATTTGCCTTCCTTGTACTTTCAAGTAATTGGAGTTATCGAGAGTGCCAAGGGCTCCCAGCTGACTCCTCTTCTCTGGCTTAGCCTATGCTTTGGGGGTCCAGATCCTCGTTCTAGGATAGGCTCTGTGGATTCATCCTAACTTATCATCATCAGCCTGCCTCTTATCATGTTGACTCAGAAGAAGCGCCATCCTAAAAGCATTTTGAGGTATTGGGAATCAAACCCAGCATCTCGTGCAAGCCAGGCGTGTATCTTGTCACTGAGTTGTACCCTCAATGGGAGTGTTGTCTTAAGGAAACTGAGTCTAAGGTGACAACTTGTGTGCAAAAGGCTTATTGAGAAGTAGTCTCAGGACCTATCTTCAGAGAAGGGAAGAAAACAGGTTAGGGACAGAGAAGCTGACCAGCAGAGTTTAGTTAAAACCAGGGAGCCCAGGACCTGGAATAGCCCTTCACAGCTAGCCCAGACTGATGTGCATCCCCGTCAGCCTGTCAGATGCTGCCTCAGGCTATACCTGTGAGGGCGCAAGTAGCTTTCTGGGACTGAGAGCAGAATGTCCCCAGGAGCTGAAGGGCGGTGTGTCTGCAAGGAAGAGGGGACCTGGGCAGGGCCCACAGTATGAAGAAAGGGCAAAATTTACTTTTTGATCACATTTAGATTAACACAAGTTTGCTAGGGGAGCCCAGGGAAGAACTGTAGAAATGGCTTTTGTCTTCCGATTTTGGACAAAGACTTAACTGAGGGAACTGCTCGCACCTATCTCACAACAGTCAGCCATGACGATACTTAGGATCTGTTGTATCCAGTTGATGGCTGAGTTACCCTGGACTTTCATTTTACTGATCTTTGCATTGAACCACATAACAAGACTTTTTTTTATTTTTCATTTTAAAACAGGATTTCAGTTGCTTGGATTAGCAATAAACCTGCAATCCTCCTGCCTCAGTCTCCTAAACTTAAACCACTGATTCTAGCTTTCTTGGACTCTTAGTGGGAACTTATATGGTTGAGTCAGTCTTTTGGCTGTATTTTAACAATTGAGAAGTGAACCTGTTTTAACTGGTACGATGTGTCTATAAATTGGCAGGTAACTCTCCAAACAGCGGAAAGTATCAATAATGGTTGGCTTTGGAGAGTTGTGTCATGCATGGTGGGACAAGAACCACAGGGATTTTTGTGGTTGAGGCTTCCAGTGCTCTTTTGGAGGCTGGTTTAACAACTGCTAAGGATGGTGCTCTGCGCACCTCACCTTGCTCTGTGACGTCCCGTCCCCTCGCCCTCCTGCCTTCTCTAGCATTTTCTTCTAGAAGGAAGCTTCCAAAGTGTGAGCAGAATGATCTTCTTAGGTGCTCCTGTCTTTCTCAGCTTCTAGAGCACTTCTTTCCCTCCGCCTGATGTCTGCCCTCTCACACCAGACCCGCTGCACCAGCAGGATTACTCGGAGCTTCTCTGCCACCGCTGACTCGCAGCGGGAGGGGGCCGAGGTCCTTCCCGGCTTTAACTCTCCCTGAAGTCTGAAAAATACGTGGAAACAGCTTCCTCGATGTCACCTACTGAGAAAGGAGAATGAATCTCTCTCGTTTTCTTAACTGCTACAGACTTTATTTTTTAAAAAACAATAATAAACAGGGCCGGAGA